>JAUZNK010049488.1:0-16110 GCA_035046665.1 Euphysa ruthae
TATAACACAGCATAGAAGCACATCTAAAATAGCTATTTCAGCTTTTCAATCTTTTAAGAACATCATGGCGCAGAGTGGTATATAAAAAGTTTATATTTGTTCGTTGTTTATAAAAATTTTATTGACAATATATCTATCCTCTTATTTTTAAACAATTTCTAAGAAAAAAACAACACATTGAATGGCTTAAATTGAAAATCACATATGTATTTCACTAAGAACTTCCGTTTTGCTTGCTGACAGGCGCATATAAAGACATATAAATGACTAACAGAGAAGATGGCAGAAATGTTGACTTTGGTGTATAGTCATCATACCTGTTTGGTATCTTCAGGTTCATTTTGTTCTTTGGCCCAAGCGACTTTTAGTGTAGAACTACCAAACAACAAACCATTTAAATTTTTGATAGCGCGCAATGATTCCTAAATGGATAAGTAAAGTTATAATGAACCCCAAAAAATTAGCAGGTTTTCTAAATAAAAAAGAAGGAAATACTTCTAATTCATGCATAAAGTGATTATGAGTCACAAGCTGTTTAGGTTTAGGAAAAATTTGTTAAGTTTATGCAAAAACTAGAACAATATTGTGGAACACATCATACACTCTATGTTATTATTTTATTTTGTCAATCACAGTGGAAAATGTCAGGTGCTGGAACAAAGGTGCATTTTATGTCTTATGGATATGACTCAAAAAATATGACTCTAAAACATAATTTCCTGGGCTAAATATAGCCGTTTCTTATAAAAATGTAGAAACATTCAACCGAGTTCTATGAAGTAAAAAAGTTAGCTCACGAAAGTCACAAACAATTATGTGCTTAAAAAAATATTTTAAATAGTTTTTAAATGTCAAACTATTTTCTACAAACTTTTTATCAAAAACCATAGACTCATGCTTAACAGCCTTTTGCAAGTTTTGGAAATATGAATGTAATTCTCAGAAAATTTACGTTGCAAAAGGAAAATTATCTAGGATCTGCTTGTAATAAGAACCACATGCAAAGAATGTTCTATGAGTTTAAAATTATAGCCATTGTCCTGAAATATAACTTAGAAGGACCAATCAAACCCTGTAAAAGTTATCAAGGGTGATTTTATCCCCTTATCTACTGGCTAATATAGTTTAATTTAGTTTTTCGATTCAAATTTTCCCAAAAATAAAATTATTCAGAATATAATAGGCTAATAATGTGCACCATCATAGGAAGTCCGAGATCATTTTATTAAAACGGCTAGTAAACTGCTAGGGGTGGTTATGGTTTGCTAACAGTTGAAGAAATTGGGAGATGCAAATTTGAAGAAGAAAAAATAACATCTAAAAATGTTTCCTTTAACCTGTTCATTTTGAAATTTCACAAAACAGAAACCACGTGGTTCACCTTTAAATGGTCCCTCATGATGGTACATGAAGTCGAACAACGTTATTTTCCCACATGGCTTTAGCAGTTGAAGAAGGCTGTACCTAAAGAAAATTTCTTATATAAGGCTAAGATAAAATTATCATATATAGATAATATACTAAGCGCTTACTTCCTAACACAAAACCACATGATTCAAACCTTTATTTTTTATGTAGAAAAATCAGTTTGCATCACATTAATTTATCAATATTGCTTCACAAGGAAGAAAAAAAGTCTTAGATTTAAAGGATTGGAGATCATAATTAGAAAATAATCATAAAGCAGAGAGTTCCACAATCAAGCAGTACGTGGGAAGAAACTTGATATAATAAAAGTTTTTGTGAAATTTAGAGATCTGTGTTATTCCAAAATGAGTAGCAGATGAAAGCCTTGTGATCTTTGAGAAATACTTAAGTGAAGATGTCACTTTTTTCTAACCATTAAAGCTTCCAACAAAGATCAGGATCAACGAGGTTGAGTATACGTTTTTGAATTCGGTCAAGATATAGACATATCGCAGATTTGCGTAGATTCAGTGAGTTGATTTCATCAGCACAGATGGAATAAAAGGTGTCTTAAAGCGGTTTATGGAAAGAAGCTTAATTTTTCAAGCATTGTACGACACCAACCATTTCACACCCCATTCAATAACAGTGCGAAGATCGTCTTACAAATCAGCTGCCGTTTCAACCTTATAAAAAGCATTGTTTGCCTTCCCTAGAGGTGAGTACAAAGTAGTGCGAGTACAAAGTAGAATCAACTGTATATAGAGTGAGTTTGCAAAGAATGCCATCAAGCAGATCATTAATGAAAATTAAAAAAAGAGTAGATCATGGAATAGAACCTTGAGGAACACCAGAGTTTACAGAGTAACAGTTCAAAGAATGGCCATTCATTTCTCTGTCTGAAAAAAAGATTTAATGATATTCAAAACTTCACAAGAGATACCACATGACTTCATCTTATAGAGAAGTCATACTTTGCCACACTTTGTCAAATGCCTTAGAGATGCCAAGTGCAATAGCCCTATTTTCACCACAAGAAACAAGAGAATGACAGACATGTTCACAGATGACAGTCAGAGCATAAGAAGCGGATCTACCAGAACAAAAACCATACCGATGATTAGAAAACAGATTGAAAAATTCTAAGTGACGAGTGGTGCATGAATTAATCAATGATTTGAAGACCTTACTTTTGAATGAAAGAAGACTGATAGGATGATAATTACGATAAACAAACCGCTCTCCAGAATTTTTGAATACTGAGACAACAGATGCCATCTTCAAGCAAGAGGGAAAACAGGATTCAGCAATACACTTCTTAAACAACCTGCAGAGAGTCGGAGAGAGTTCTGGAGAGCACTTTTGTAGCACGACTACAGGAATTTCATCAGGACCAGTAGCTTTAGACAAATCAAGAATAATAATAACACTTTCAAACATTTTATTGTTATTTTGAGATGAGTTAATGTCAGTAGGTGGAAAGTCAGGAAATATGTTTCCAGAATTATGGAGAGTTATGGAGTTACTGCTGAAAAGCTTAGCAAAAAAGCTCTGCCTTAGTTCTAGCAACGATCTCAGATCCATTGAAGAGTGAAGGGATCAAAAAATTACCCTTATTCGAAAAGATCCTATAGATGCGCCAGAAGTTTTAGGATAAAATAGATTGAGTGACCAGATATTCATGGACCAGGTTTTGGTAAGAACATTTAGATTCCTTATTGATATAGGCATCGATGCCAATATGAAGCCAAAAAGCAATTTTTTTAGCACATTCCTCTGTATCAAGATTGAATATGTTTTCGATCGAGTGGAATATCACGGAGTAGATTATGAAGGCTGTCTCAGACTCCAGGGTGATAAGAAAACAATTTCCTATGACTCATAGGAAGAAGTGATGTTACAGCTGATGGCATGGTCAAAGTTTCCTAAAGCACTAGAGACAGATGTCTTGTAGATATCAAGAATGAAAAGATTTGATCAAGTAGAGAAGGTTCCTAGTTGTCACAATCAGGAAGACGAGTTTAAGAATCGACTAGTTGAATAAATGACTGAGATATAGTAAAGTTGTAGGTATTGATATCAGAAAAGCTAGTAGTTCTAGAGACAAGTAGCCAGGCTGTATGGTGGACTTTGGAGTCCCCAAAGAAAAAGATATTAGCAGATGGATGAATTATGTAAAAATCAAAAATATACATATTTTCAGACTATTTTTGCCTTGTTTACCCCAAAATTAGATCAGCAAATTTTTCTTGATAAATCTGACTTCCTCACATTATATGCCTCACTATCCCTTTATACTCATTATCCCTTTACTTCATGCAAAAAATTTAATGAGCAAATCTCAAGAAAAACAAACAAATGATGATTTTGCCTTGTTTACTCAGATTTTAGCTAGAATAAAATTTTTTGAGAAAATATGAAACGGGCAGTTCATTTCTTAAAAAGGATAATAAAGGAAATTTAAAAATTAAGTTCTAATAAATGTAAATAATATGAACAAAATCATAAGAATAAGGAAATGCACAAAATATCAATCAATCACTTTAAAAATATATATTACAGTTATATTTTTTCTATTCTTAGAGAGTTATATTTTAAGCCTTGAAATTTAGTTTTTATTCAAAATAATGGTAATATAGTATAAAAAAAATATATATATATATATATATTCTTTTGAAAAATAGAAGTTTTGAAAATTATCTAAGTGATAAGTCGAATTCTAGAGATATGAAATAACAACAAAAAGTTGGTAAAATGATCAAAAATGTTTAAAAAAAAGCTTGTTTCTATAAAGTGCAAAAGGAAACAGCGATTCAAAATTAATGGATTGTTAAAACTATGAATGATGATTAAATCACAGGCATTAAAAATTAAATTAAAAAAAAAAAAAAAAAAAAAAAAAAAAAAAAAAAAAAAAAAAAACAGGTAATAGTAGTTTTTAAGAAAATGAAAAATCTCGCAGGAATTCTATTTTTCAGATCATGGACTATTGTGGACTGGTAAAGGCACCCAAAAAATCCACCCAAATTCTTTAAAAAGGAAAAATGAAAAAAAACAGTCTCAAAAATAACAAATTAAAAAAGGCCTCTTTCTGGGCCTTTCTAAAAATGTTTCTTTTTTTGTTAAAAAAACAACATGCACATGAACGATGTGCTACCATTGACAGAACAAAACAAACAACTGCAGAAAAAAGCCCTGATCATTTACGAAATGATCAAAACACTTGGTAATAACTTTTTTTAATCATTAAAATTATTATAATGGGATATTTTATATTGTAATAGAAACCCTAGTATATTTAAACTTTTCAGTTAATTTGTTATTAAAACACAAAAAAGAATGGGGAGTTAATAAATGGACAGGAAAAAACATCCCTAAAAAATTACCCCTGAGAAAATGAGCCCAAAAAAAAAAAAAAACTGCCTATGAAACAAAGATTTGTAAAATTATTTTTCCAAGGGACTTTTTTTCCCAGGGGCTTTTTCCTAGAATCATTGGTTATGTAGGAGTTTGATTTGTCAAAATAAGTAGCTTAATTATAATAATTCAAAAAATTGTTTTTAAAGAAAAATAAATGCATTTTTGTGGTTAGTAAAACACAACCTTACAAAAATATAGTGCAGTAACAGGAAACTGTTTTTGAGGAAAAAAAAAAAAAAAAAAAAACTCTATGCTAAAACATCCGTTTCAGATAACATAGAGCACAATTTAAAATTTTTTAAAAAAACAGCTCTACCATAGAGGTAGGGACCCCTACCATAGAGGTATTATAAGTGAACCGGTATACCCAAATAACTCTAGAATTTTTTAGCATATATCTATAAAATCCTACATTGAGCTCTGAAAAATAAACACTAAATGTAAATAAAATAATAACAATAAAAAAGTAAATAATAAATAAAGTAAATAAGTAAAAAAAAAAACATAAAAAACTTTAAAAAAAAATTGGCATAAAATTTTCAAAATTGAAAACATGTAAATAAAATAGTATTGCGCAACATCAAACAAAAGTGTTTCTTTAAAACAAAAGAAAATTCTTACTTACTCATCATTATGATCCTACATTTTCAAGGATATGGTTGAATTCATAAGAACCTGCCTGATATGCCTTGTCAGAGGTCCAAAGAAAAAAAAATTGAAGAAACTTACTGAGTAGCTTGCTTGCATATATTTCCTATCCACAACTTTCGGCTACTTTCCATTTATTATATTGATAACTTAAAACAAAAATAAACGTTTTGTTTTGAAAGTATACATATTTTTGATGGGAACGTCTCAAAAATCAATCGTTCTTTAATAAACATAAATATTTCCCAAAAGACTATAAAATTTCAGAGAAAAATAATGAACAGATTTAATTAAAATTTTAAAAAATGCTGATTTCAGGTATAAAAATGAGCATATTTGAACTCGGTATATAAAATAGAAAATATCAAAAAAAAAAACTATTAATGAACCTCAGAATTAGAAAGCATTCTTGTAGTGTGAGACACTACAAGAATGATAGCTCAAATATTTTTTCCTGAAGAATTTTTATTAAACTTTTTCGATAAATATATATAACATTCACAACGCGTGTCACAGTCAAAACATTTTTACTTTTCTAGATTTTGTCGACAAAAAAATTGACGATTAGCCACGAAATATACTTTACAATTGTGTCAAAAGGTTTTGTTTTTGTGTATATATATATAAAAACACACACACAGACACACACAGAAACAAATATATATATATATATATATATATATATATATAAATACATATAAATATATATAAATAATATATATATAAGAATTTTTGATTCAAACAAAGAAATATGGTGCCAAAGTGTAGAATACTATACTTAAGCTAAGAAAATGTAAATATTTATATATTGTGGACAATCGCATCGATACCGCCCATATATTGTGGACAATCGCATCGATATATTTGCTATACTTAATTATCATTTGTGGTTTTTTAATTACTTCATTATTTACTTCCTTTATTTGGTAATGTTTTTTACCTGTATCAGTCTTTGTAGTATTATATTGAAAGTAACATAACTTTCCTATCATATAATTTGATGATTTGACTTATTTAACTTTTTTTTGACATAACGCTGTTTTCTCCTTTTTTTAATTTTTCATCATTGCACAGACTTTTTGGAGCACCTTTATGATTTGCTCTCAATGTCCCCACTACTCCAGTTTGATTTAACTTCAAATTATAAGATAAGGAGAGGTATAGTAGTTTATTTATATATATAAAGTATAGTTTATTTATAGTAATTATAAATGAAAATAATGTAACTTTTTTCATAAGTTTGAAAACGAGGTTGTGGGCCTTTCCAAAGTTTGATGTTTGTTCTTCTTCCAATGTAAAGTTTGAGCTTTAAACAATAATTATTTATTGAATCAACCAGCTTGAATGTTTTCATATTTTCGTATTTAACTGTTTTGTTAGGATTTTAGCATTTGGAATGTACTCGTCCTTTAAATGGTATACAACCTTCATCAATAGATATCATCAACAGGTATTGGCGCGGTTGCCATAATTCGATTAGTGAAAAATTCGTAAAAGTATCCTAATTTTTTTCTTGGGTCATAACCATCCTGTTCACTCTTGATATATGTACTATTGCTACACAAATGTAGAAATATATTAAAAAAAAATCCTTAATCATTTTATTAATCTTTTTAGGAAACGATGTCCAACAAACTTCATTTTTTATTCAATAAAATCTTTAGGCCATAGTCTAAATCTGGATTGAGGAGGGATTGTTTCCTTTTGGATTTCACTATCAATATAACATCTTGCATATATATTTATTTCTGAAGCAATATTTTGGAAAAGTTTATCTGTTACAAATTTTGAGAACACGTAAAGTTCATCAGGGTTCTCTGGAACATCAAAGAGAAACGTTTTCTCTTCTGAAAAAGATGCTAGCCCATCTAACACAGTATCTCCCTCAACCCAATATTTATCTTTCCCGCTTGGAGAGCAACTTTTCTTTTGCACAATTATTCAGTTAGGTGCTAATTCTTACTCCTCATCGTTAGCTGACACCAAGTTGTTAATAATTTTTTTGTTAACAAATTTTTCAATATATTTCATGCACTACGACTAATCTAACGTTAAATATAGGATTGAATTGACACCACGTTGTTATCAAAATCATTAGTAATACCGTGCTGTGGTTCATCAAGCATATCTAAGGTATACTTTACATCATCTATATCAATGTCAGAATCAGATTCTAAAACTTCATAAGAAGCTTTAGTGTTTCTAGCTCGCAACATATACTTTCCAGAATTTTGAGCCATCGTTTAAAAATATTTTTCAGGAAAATCACATATTTCTAATGGTATAATTATTCTTTTATGAAAAATGTATTAAACAATCAATAAGTATTTCTACATAACTATATCCTTCAGAGCGTTTTATAAACCCTGGGAATTTGGATTTGTTGAGATGCATTAATTATCCAGTGTTAACATGGGATCTGCTATTATTTTTAAATAACATTTATTTAAAAATAAACATACTAGAATTATCATATTGTGAAAAATTTCAGAATAATTGAACAGCTAATTTTTGAAAAAAACTTGAAGTAAGTAACTTTTTGACCTTACTCAGAACTCAGGTACTCAAGAGTGAACCGTCAATGTAGTCAGTCCTACTAGTTGATAAAAACATCATGTTCAATTAGCTGACTTCATAACATGAAATTTTTTAGCAAGACCAGAAGATAAATTATTGAGAAGAATCAAAGGCCATTTACAGTCCAAATTTCTCCTTCTTTGGCAGGAAAAACCTGAACTTAACAAAATTCTGAGAAATTTTCAAACCCAACACAATATAATCCTATGTTAACAAAATGTCAAAAAAGTTTATTAAAAAGTTAACGGTACTATTCTCCCGAAGCCCAAAAATCATCACTTTGCACTTGCTATCCTAAGGACTTAAATTCCTGAAAAAAATTTATTCATTACAAAGTGGCAGAATGATAAACGCATAAAGGCAAATGCATAGGACTCCATCAAATAGCGGAAATGCAAACGTAATCTTTAATGTTTTTAACATCATAAAAATTCTATGCAGAATAAAAACATAACTTCTGAAACAAGCACTCAGTGATTAATGAACTATTGATAGAATCAGACTTTTTAAAATAAATTTTGCTATTGTTATAAGTGCCCTTCAATAGCAAATGGTTACAGAATGTAACTGTTATAATTCCAATTGAAATATATATAACCGAACTAATCCAGAAGATTGATTTAGTAGTTATGAATAAAAAGAGCTTTCCAACTACTGCAAATTGGTAAACAAATTTAGACGTACAGAAACAAGAAATTGGGCACTCGGAATCATGTAACCCTATAAAAATACTGTGTGTATGTCATTCATGACCAGGGCAGGATTTTGATAACATTTTTAAACATTTTTATAGTATTTATTTTAGAATTAAAAAAAAAGAGGCTGACAGATGGCCGTTTGAGTAAGAAGATTCCCTCCAATTTCATAAAAAATTAGAAAAAAAGAAATCAAGATCTTAGTCACTAAGATCCTCGAAAATTAAAAATGATCACTTTTCAGTTCCTGAAATTAAAGATCAAGCAATAGAAAATGAAAAAAGCTGCCTTGATATTTAATATTACAATATTTGGGCCATTTAAAATTAAAAAAAAAAAAAAAAAAAAAAAAAAAATGAAAGACTGACCGATAGCCATTTAGATAAATCTCTATACTCCTTAACTTTGTGCAAAGTTTAAAAAATAACTGAGTGGATTTGAGAAAATGCCTCTTTTGATGAAAAAATAATTGTATTTTATATGAAAAAACAAGATAGGTGGTCATTTGGGTCAAAAGATTCTTTTGACTTAAAAATTAAGAAATTTTTTAACAATTTGAAAGATTTTCTTTTTAAGACTTAAAATGACCTTGTTTTAGGGCCCAAGTCTAGGACAAGCACCAAACAAAATTTCTGCAAAATATTTCTAACAACCAAAAGATTTTGGCAGAATAGAACAAGAGCATACAAGAAAATGAAAATTTTTGGTAGACAGATGAAATTCATCTCTAACTTTATGCCAAATTTAAGAACTAAAATTAAAAAGTAAAAATTTCAAGAAAACTTTGTTATTTTAAGCCTGAAAAGACGGTAAATATAGGCATATCTGGATCTAATAGCAAAAAATAAGAATATGAATCTAAATTCATTTCTTTTGTATTAATGATCACTTAGCTTTATAAATTATATCAAAATTTTCAGATTTTTTGTAGTGATATGCAATAAGTGTACATGTACACGCCCTTAGTAAATATGAGACCAATAAAGAAAATCCAAAATTTCGATTTTTGCTCTTAATTTGCTTAAAAATATTTTTTTTCAAAATTTAAACGTAAGGTCCTTTGCAAAGTTTTTTTTTTTTAAATTCACAGAAAAAAAAAGTAATAAGTGGAACTTGAGAAAAATTTCTTTAATAGAAAAAAATTTATTCTTTTTGAATAAAAATTTTCAATAAATGTTGGAAAGCGAATTTACTCAAAAAAATCTGCTTTTTTAATTTTATTTGCTTCTTTAGCCGTTTAAATTTTTCTTTCATTACAGATACTGTATTTTTCTGAATTGATACCATGTATAATAATCTTGTAACTATTCCTAAAACTGATATGTTGAAATTTGAAAAATGTTGAAAATTATGTATAAAACACCTAAATTTAAAATTGAACCAAAGAGCATCAATGCGCCATTCTGATCAAAAACAATAAAATCTCTCAACATTATTAGAAAAAGATCACACATTCGACTGAGGTAACAAGCCTACAATAAATGAAACCGTTACAAAAAAGAAAAAAAACTTTATCCCCAAATTAGATGACAATTTTAGTGCGAAAAAGTGGCTGTCATGTGGGTTAACAACCACTGACCTTCTTTCTAGTAACTTGATTTGCTACCACTTAACCAATCACATGTCACTTTTGTCAAACACAGAAAAAAATAAGATAATTATTATCATAAAAATAATTAAAATGTATGGCATAAACATTCCCATAAACAGCAAAATTAGTTATTTTAATTTTGAACCCTCCCTTTCTCTCTCTCTCTCTCTCTCTACCTCCTTGCCTCCCACCATTCTTTCACACTCTCTCTTCAAGAAAGAAACGCATACAGAAAAAACTCCAAAAAATTTGTTAATGAAATTATTTCATTGATTTACGATGTTTTATGTTATTCTTCTTTTTCTTTGAAGGTGTTTCAACTGTTTCAGAAACTTCACTTTGTTTTTTGGGTTCTTCTAGAGTTTGGTATAAAGGAAGAGCAACAGAGCTAGCCGTTTTGAGGTAAAAACATTTAATGTTTTTCCATTCACCAGGCACCTTAGAAGAGACAACTTTCATGGCATGTAAAGTATTTGCTATAAGTTCTTTTTCAGTGTGTGTGTTTATGTCACCAATTTTAATAGCACTAAAATTTAAAAAAAAGGAAATTATTATAAAATGCGAACCATGATTTAAACCCTCTGTTAAAGAATAGTACAAAAGAGAGGAAAATAGAGCAGATTTTTAATTGTGAGAACAAAAATAATAACAGAAATAGATATCATAAATTGTGTTAAGGGCAATCACATTTGACTAGCTGAACTATGCTCATAAAAATTATGCACATAGTGGTTTGATGAGTGTAATAGGAAATATCAGTTTTTTTTTGCTCAAAAATAATAGTTTCTGGCCACTATTTGCTAAGAATAGATAAAGATTACAAAAGAAAGTTTAATTTAGAGTATAATTTTACAGAATAAATAAATCTTGATTCTGCGTTCAAAAAATATGATAAAAGAAATTAATAACAGAAGTTTTTTAAATTTAATTAATTCTGGGCCTGGTTCAATGAACAAAAAAATTTAAAAGGTGATAGTTGCAAAAATGAGAACTATTTTATAAAATATCAAGAAATCTCTAACAAAATGATAAACTATACTTTTATAATGAATAAATAAATACATAACCACTCAAATAAACCAATTAAAGTTTTTAACACAGCGGAGAGCATAAACAAAATTATCAGGAAGAAAATATAAGTAATTAAATAACAGTATCAAATATTCATTGGAGAATTAGCATTTATATTCTCTGTAAATCTTTAATAAAAATTAGTTTACCATAAGCAGAGTGATGTATAGTCAGTAAGAAAATAAAGCTTAACATGTAAATCTGTTATTTATTTGGGAAGAGGGATGTTAGCTATAAATAAGGACCAATAATATTTCCTAACATTATAAAAAATGTTTTTTTTGGTATAAAAAAAAAAAAAAAAAACATTTGAAAACTTACCATATTTATGAAATATATGTTTACAATGAACTGACTTAAGAGTAATATTTTCAGGTTAGACTGCAGGACTAAAACTAATTTCTTAAGAGTCAAAATAGATCTGCGCTCAATAAGAAATGCTGTATAAGAAACGCAACTCTGGGGCGTCTAATTAAACTCTTGCTAAAAACAAATCTGCAGTTTTCTCATTCAAAAATCACTGCGATTTTAATCATATATACCCAATACACATCATGTGGATAACCTTGTAAAAACATTACTCACATCTTCAAAAACAAGAAGTTGCTGCAAAATGAATAAAAAGTTTATTTCACTTTGGTTGTTTCTTAGCAACTATTAAGTTTACTTCAAATGTAAGATTGTTAATAACAAAAAAAAAAAAAAAAAAAAAAAAAAACTATTATCTCATCATAATAGGATTTAGAAAGATATGTTAGCAGCCCTGTGAATCAATGCTGGAATTTGGCAATGCCAACCTCATCGCCGGTCTTCATTGAATTAAGGTCAACGAAATTTTGTGGAAAAAATCTAAACAAACATAACTCCATAGGATCACTGAAACCCTGGAACTTGATCATCCATAAAAACTAAAAAAATATGAAAATAGTTGCGCTGTTGCTAGAATTATAAAATATAAGGGAATTGAATATTAGTTTCAATTATTTTGTTCAGTGTGTATAAAGACCATTAAATTGTCAGTATAATATTTTACAACATCATAGGAACTTTTGGTAGAAACAGAATAATATTTCTTGAGAAAAAAAAAAAAAAAAACATTCTCAAACTTTACATAAAAATTCAGAAAAAACTAAACAAAATTTCTTTAAAATATCAAAAGCTGCCCTTTCTATAAAAATTTGAACTGTTCAGACAGTTAGGGAAATCAAGGCCAGAAAATTACTATATAATATAACTGTAAGTTTGGAAAAAAAAAAGTACTGAGGAGAAAATTTGAAGTAATTTTTTGCTTAAACCATTGGACTATCAAGTTGAGCACAACAAACAAGCATTAATTGACTAATGAACTGCCAGAAGTTAAATTTGCAATAAAATCGCCACATTTCTTAGTTTTTTTCAAAAATTGAAATTATACCAGAAAACTTTTAACATTTCAGCATAATTGGAACTGAATTTTCACAAAAAATACAAAAAAGTTTTTTTTGGAAAAAATATGATCTTTTCTAAAAACTAGGCATAGAACACATCAATTTTTTTTAGGTAGTCAATAATATGCAATAAGATAATTACTTAAAAAAAAAAAAAATTCAGCAGATAAATCCCACAACCTTAAACAAAAGCAAAAAAAAATCCTAGTAAATAAAAAAAAAAAAAAAAAAAATGGTAATAAAAACTCTCACAGTTGGCTACTTGAGTTAATAAACTCTCTATGGTCCTTTAGCTTTAAATTTAAAAAAATGAAAATTTTCCATGTGATTTTTGGTGAAAATAGTCATATTTCAGCTCAATACCAAAGCACGCAAGTTCTTGATAGGTGGCAATTTAGATTAAAAGATGCCTTATATATAGTCCTTAAACTACATGAGTGTAATAAATAGATTTTCAGGGCTCCGTTCCAGTATGAGAGTTCTCATTAAGTAAGTTTAAAAGAAAGATTTATTTTCGATCCATTAACTCCAAGCAAAATTTGATCAAACAATGAATAAAATTCCAGAATAATTCAACAGCTTTTAGAGCCTGGGCCGGTGCCCATATTAGTGTTTTTAGGCCTAAAATAACCATGTTTCAGGATAACACTTTAAAAATGTGCCTAACTTATTAGAAATAATATTTCCTCATGTAATGCATAGTTCCAGCATAATCAGAGCAGAATTTTTGAGACAAGCTAACACTTGATTTTTGATATTTTCAAGATAAAAGTAAATCTTACTCAGGCCGCCAAAAAATAATTTTTGACAGGTGGTTATAAATTTCAGGAGATTCCTTCTATCGTCCTTTAACTTCATGTAAATTTCATAACAAAAAATTTATGAAATTTTAAAATGTTGATTTTGGGGTAATATTTGGGCACATTTGGGTCCAGTACCAAAAGGGAATAATTTTTCAAAAAAATGAAACAGTCACTCGATTTCCCTTATAATCCAAAAACTTCAAACAAAAATTTCAGAAAAAAATAATAGGAGAAACATGAAGTGAACTCACAGGACTCCATCCGTTTCGCTAAACTGAATAAAAATTATCAACAATATTAGTTTTCTATTATTACATCAAATCTTAGTAGAGTTGGAAAATCATTTCTTGAAAAAAAATTATTTCAAAACCAAATCTGACTCTTTTTAGGCCTGGGAAATTGAAGCAAGAAATTCTGGCATGTGGCCATATGGGTTAAAACGTACTCTCTGAGGTCAACTTTAAGCATAAGAAATTTGAGACAAAACCATGAAATACAAATACAGACTATTTATAACCATTGAAGGCCATTTTCATTAAAACATTGAAATGTGGATATATGGGTCCAATATAACATTTGCCCTACAACTTTATGTATAATAACATCTGGCATACACAGTTCATTTTGCAAGGAGGTAGTTGTTAGCCTTAGGAGGCAAGTCTACTAGAGTGTGGCCCCACAATAAAAGGACCTGGTTACTCTGCATAAGAAGGGCAATCAGCTGTGAAAAGTTTGCTTGCAGCGTTTCATCAAATGATTAAACCAATCTGATTATCATGAAAGTGATGCTCTTAATTACATTAAAAGCGACAGCTTTCCAGAAAAAATAAAGCAATTTTTTTCAGAAACATGATGACTTAAATTTTTATTGATGTCATTAAATCTACTTATGCATTTGTGAAAAGTTTGTGAAAAAATAAGCCAGATTCCAGATTCAAATCATAAAACCAATTATATAAAGAAATGTTAAATAGATCTAGTGTTTGACCTGCTTGAGCATGTCGAAGAAAATTATGGCTAGTTCTTACCTACTTGGGCCAAGCCCCATGCGGAGCGTGGTACAAGAAAGCGATTTATCAATCTCTGTCTTCAGGTCTTGGTAAGTTAGCTTTACTGGTATAGGTTCTCTAAAGTTGATTGATAAGATTAGAAATAAATTAAAACTTGAAGAGAGACAAAATTAGTTAAAAAAAAAACAAAAACAAAAATTGATAATAAAAATAAAGTTTGTCATAAAAGAACCAAAAAATGTATTAGTGAGGTATCATCATATCATTAAGGACCTAAATTTTAGGTAGGGGAAATATTAGAATAAAAGAGAGATTTGACCAAATACAAAACCTTTACTAGCATTATCAAAAGATAATTACCTCTTTCGTTTGAAGAACTCTTTTCCAAGTGTTTTTGAAGCAAGGTGGTAGATGCGATCATCACAAAGAAATACATCATAAGATGATAATAATTGACGTTTAAGTTTGAATGTTTTGAATTCCTTACGCAGTTTTGTTAAACTAATAACCTGAATAAAAAAATGCATGAAAACTAGTTTTAGTTCAGTAAAAATTAATATATGATTTATATGAAAATTAAGAAAAAAAATTTTTTTGCTCAATAAAATCCGGTTCAATGCATTAGGACAAAATTTCAGAGCAATAGTAAAATCCCAACTTACTTTATCAAAAAAAAAAAGATATAAGCAAATTTTCACAATCTCAGCTGGAATAGAGTTAAGGCCCTTTATCCATTATTCACAGTATATCTCAAATTGTTATTAAACAGATCTACCTCACATTGAGAAAAATAAAGCCATAATTCTACACAAAAATGCAATTCCTTTCAACAAAGATCAATTTATTGGAACCTGAAAACATAAATTTTAAAAAAAGTTCAAGAAAGTGTTACATCAGATTGTTAAACAAGTTTCAAGACGCTTTAATCTTGAGCTACAATAGAATGATCAAGAATTTCAAAATCCTTGTAAAAAATATTTGATTAAATTAAAAACGAAATAAAATTGCATTTACAACCTGTGAAAGAAAACATTTAAAAAAGTGTAAAATTAACCCTGGTTCAAGCGAATTGGTTTTAGAGGAAAAGTCAAAACAATTTTTTGACATTAAAATGTCAAATACTAACTCTGCATGTCAATTTTAAAGCAGATAAATCTTTCAGGTGAAACAAATACAACAAATGAAATAAACTTTAAATAGAAAAAAAAAAAAATAAACTCGTAATTTTAATAAAAAAAAACTTATGTTATGTTAATTAATTATTTTAATTATTCAAGCTTCTTGAGATTGTTTTAGTTCTTGAGATATAATTATCCAAATATAGAGAATTTCAATTAGTTCCAGATTTCAAAGCCTTGCAGCTGGATATTACAAAGTGCTAAACTGGTGTCTGGTATGAATAGTTTACTAGGTTTGATGGTGGTTGCTAGCTAGTGTAGTAAGTCTTCTAGTGGATAACCC
>JAUZNK010049499.1:0-16109 GCA_035046665.1 Euphysa ruthae
GTTGTCTTGTAATTTTCATAGCTAATGTATATTTGTTTGTGGCAGAATGAATACTTACTTACTTACTTACTTACTTAAAAAAATTTCTATTAATAATTTTTTCTCATTTTTAGCATATAATCGCATGGTTTGTTGTGTTTTGCAAATTAACTTTTATTTCTTCCCAATAATTTTTTAGGGGTCTTACTTACCCCTTAAAGAAATGCAACTGCATGTAAAAATATTAATGCTAATAATGTAGATACAATTGAAACTGTAAATAAAGTAAGTATAGAAGGTGTTAATACCAATTATAGACTTATTGATGTAGAAACACTTAGTCATGTTTTTAACTGTTTAGCTTTTCCTGAAGGTAGCACTACCAATAGCTTAATGCATAGCGAGGATGCTTCTTAAAAGCAAGGACTTGCTTCCTTTCTTTATATGAATTATTTAATATGTCTGTTTTATTATAACTTTTTTACTTCTCATCAAGCTGAAAAAAGGTATAGGATATAAATCTCAGAATTGTTTATACAATGAGAGTGCTAGGACATTGAGAAACTTACTAAATTAATGAGCATGCATGTGCCAATGAATCAAAGCAATTACCATAAAAATGAGAACAATATTTCTTCAGGCGTTCAATCAGTTGCTAAGGTAACAATGTGGGTCCTGATAAAAACACAATAACTTTTTCAACAAATAATGATGGTAATAATATTGAATTTAATTATGAGGTTGTACATAAAGGTATGTTGTGTGATGGTTCTTAGCAACGACGTGGTTTGAAACTAATATATACCAATTTTTATGTCTCATGCATAAATTCAATTTTATGCTTTTTAATAAGAAAAGCTATTCAAATTTTGATATTATGTTTTTTAGAGGTTTTTTTTTTTATAATTCTAAAAGATTAAAGAATAATTAGTTCCAAAAATCAAAGATATTTCTAAATGTTTTTTTAAGAAAGAAGTAGTATTTATATTTTTTTATAAACTTTGTATAGATAAAATTTAATATAATCTAACAATACTGATGTTTCTCGGTGATAAGACCTAATGACCTTCTACGAGTCACCACGTAAATGACTGTTTGTCCATTGTTGTTATCATTGTGGCAGTTTCGTCTTGTGCCTTAGCCTCCTCCACTTTGTTTAGACGTGTGCAACTTGTGAAGCGATAACAGGGTTCCTAAATTGAAAGGTCAGCTGTGGTAGTAGTCAATATTATCGAATCAATCTTCTGCCTTGATTTGAGTATGCATTATTGAAATTTTGACAACCTCATCCGGCATTTGCTCTTTTTTACATCCTTTAGGTTCATCATCAATTCCAGATCTTTCTAATAATTATGATTATGAATGAAATCATTCCACTCTCCTCCTTGCAGAATTAATTTCTAGCTGGTCCATAATAAATGGATTAATCTGGTAACTACAGTTAGTCTTTTAATGTAACCGCGTGCTTCTGATATCATCTTTTACTCCCTTATGCTGAAGATTTATGCATAGAAAACGTTTTAACCATTACATTACCTTATCTCTCAGAAGCATCGTTACTTTTTGAACCATGGTTGAACTATGCTGTTTGAAGATCGTATTAACTGACAAAACCAGTCTCCTAGCAATTGACTCCAAACTTCTGATGTTTTGTTTATCATATACGTTGCTGAATTTGAAGTAGATAAGAATGGCATGTTGATATGAGAGATAAAAAGCATAGCTTTTATGAACAAATGCAAACTATATGCTTCTTTGCTTGTATTGGCACTCGGTTTCATCTTCACAAGCTGATAAAATATCGTAAGAATAATACCTCGTATAGCAGCTTATCAGGTTTCCTACTTAGAATTTCATTAATGCATCGAATGATTCTTTTAGGATAATTATACAACGATTAAATATTTTTTCCTTAGAATGCTCTATCGACTGAACCTGAAGTAATTAGACTAACATCTACAAACCATTCTATACTAGACAATCACTAGCCTTTTAAACACAAAAGTTGTCGGTTTCGAAGATGGGGAAATCCTACACTAAAAATTATTACATTTTTATATTTACTTCTTTTCTTTAAACTGTTATGAGCCAGTGTTGCAAAAAAAATAAAAAAAATCAAAAATATGTGAATAAAGCCAAAATAATCAAAAACTTCATTCATAATATCCAGATGACAATATAAGATAATCTCAATTTGAAAAAAACACAAGCATTTCATGCAAAATTTACATGACTAAATGATAAGGTTAGAACTCTATATACAACGCTTCAACATACTTGTTTCAAATATCTAAGTTTTTTTTAATATGGTATTTTAAAGTTGAAAGCACAAGTATACCTTTTAAGCACAACTCAAAAGAGAAGTTGAACCATCAAATAACAACCCTGGTAAACTCCATTGAAAAGAGAACTTGAATGCAAATGACCATCCTCGTAAACACCGCTTGAAAGAGAAGTTGAATGCAAATGACCATCCTCGTAAACACCATTCAAAAGAGAAGGTGAACACAGCTGATCATCTTTCTAAACATCGCTCAACAGGAAAGTTTAACGCACATATGACACATATAAAGCACAACTCAAACGCACATTTTCGTAAACACTACCCAAAGAAGAAGTTGGTGAACTCACAATATAGATTCTCGTAAGCAGCACCATAACAAAGTTCAAATCACAGCATGGTGTTCATAAACACCACTCAAAATTTAATTTGAAAGCACCAGATAATAAATCGATTTTCCTAAAATCTAACGTTTTGGACCCCGTGACGTCATGAATGGAGTCTTCCGGTCTCTATTAATTATAGAAATCGCATCGTTAAATTATTAAAATATAAAATCGTTTCAAAAGGGTTTGCCAAATCTATCACTGGCAAGCGGTAATGATCTTGTAGCTTCCTTCACCTTATACATATATAAGGATATTATTTCAAATAAGTTTTGAAAGGTGACCTTAAAAGTTAATAGTCTTACAACCTCAATTCCGCAGCACACCAAAAAAAAAAAGTTTAGCTTCTTAATAGATCTTCCCTAAACTTTACCCTACATATGTAAGTAAGATTAGAATTTAAAGGTTATTCGCAGTTGAAAATAATTTTGAGGAAACCTCAAAAATGTAACTTACCGCTTAGAAATGATCATATTTGCGAAAATTGCACAGAAGGAGAATTTTCAACACGCACATAAACGTTCCTTCTGTAACAATCAGTATACTGCATTGTATTAATTAGAGGAAACAATTATTTCCATTTTATATTTTTAAGATCGGTCGAAAATATATATTTTAATACAAAAGTTTCAATCAAATCATGATATTTCCTTAAGTTATTTATTTAATTCGTGAAAAAGTAGTAAAGTAGAAAAAGCAGGATTTCATCACTGATCCTAGACACCACATTTGATATAAGGTATATGATAATACCTGGTTACAGTTACTCTAATTTATATAAAAGTATGTATTGAATATGTATGGTTGTCTGGCCGAGCTCTAGGATCCGGATGCTAGAGCTGTAGATTCGAACCTCACTCGGAACCAATGATTTTCTTTACGTTTAGCTTAAATACGAACTCTAAGTACACAAGAAACAAACCTGTAGGCCCTTCTGTAGTTAATTAATTCGAAAGCTATTAAAAATAAAAATACGTTGGAATATGTTGGAAACACGAACACCATTGTTTTACAAAAAAAAATAACTAATGATAAAATTGTAATACTTATTCATAGACATTCTGCATTGTAAATAATTAATTGTATTTATATATAGAATAAGTATGGTATGTACAGTTACCACAAAATAACTAAATTATTTTGAAATAATCTACAATCATGGTCAAAATATTTTGACACTAACATGCCATTAGAACACCTTATTAATTGAAAAATAAAATACCCCCAGTAGTTAAAGATATAGACACATCGCCCTTGGTAAATTCAACTGTAGGTTTATCTTTTGGTTAATAGACTTATAGAACATAAATTAAAGCTTTATTTTCTCTCTCTCTCTCTTTCTCTCTCTACCAGATCTAAGTTATGAATGTGAAAAGTCCTTACTCATTTGGGTTTGTTATCATTTTTGCGATTTTGATCAAGAATGTTACTTTTACAACATGTGTCAAATGTGAATTTGTACAAAAATTTGATAAAAGTGTCATATAATATGGCCATGATTGTAGTGATTCTGATGTAGATCGATAAAATATATTATTAATTTCAATTTACAAGAGTTTATAATTAAAATCCAAACTGCATTGCCTTTTAACCGATTCAATTAGTTACCAACGCTAGCATACTAAACAATGATTCGGTGCTGGGATTTTTCTGTGGATATCCAATTACTCATCATAATTAAAAGAGACCTCTATCTCTATCATCACATTGACACCACTGAATTGATTATCTACAAATCCTCTTATATGTCTTTGAATTGAGAAATCTTGGTAAGCAGTCTTGATACATCAAGTTAAATATATAGTCCTGAGCAGGTTTGAAAAGATCTGGGTGCGCTTCTTCCAGATCTGACTCAATAGCCAATTTGTGGTGTGCGTTCAAACTCACCTATAAATCCAAAAAGACTTTGCTGATCTATGAAAAAGCTTTTAATTTAATCTTATTTTTTATAATCCATTGAAGTTCCATCTTAGTATTAATAAAAAGTTCTAAGGATTTCAAAGCATTATTTCGTGAAGCATAATATGATAAATTATTTTTAAGGAGATGTTTGCTAATTTGGCCAAGTTATATGATTTATTATAAATTCTTGAAGAATAAAAAAAATTACCTCGACCAAAAAAAAAATCGTGCATTTATCTGCTTATTATTCACTGGGAAGGAATAATTAAACATTTAAATATCATTTACTTCTGGACGATTAAAGCTAGACTCAAGGATTACAAATGAGAAAATCAAATACGTCATCAATAGCGGCCGAAAAATGCAATAAAGTATTAATATTCTTCGGATCTATTAGCGTAATGTTAAGTCACAGGAAAAAGGAGTTTGTATTTTTGCTGATGTCATGAAAAAGCTTGAGAGAAAAAAGATAATAGTGAAATTATGAGCCTTGGAATGGGATAAGGATAAAGCGTCTGAAGGAAAATAATTAAAGATCAATGCTTTTTGTAGCATTAAATTGCCTTTTTTATGAAGAAAAAGGACTAAATAATCAAAGTTTTACTATTTTGAGGGAATGAAATATAACTACAACCAAACTGTAAATACAACGCACTTACTTCATATGGAGATATTGACGAAACAAAATCTGTAAATATAACACCAGCTTTTAGTTCCCGTTGTTCTCTTGGTAGCGAACGGTAATTTTCCGTTTCAATCCAAAATCTAAGATTTTCATCGCTGAATTGACTCTGTAAAAATTCTTGGAATAGTTTTTGTCCAACTGAAAGAATAATAAAATATGATAAATATGATATATATTTTTAAATTTTTTGCATGCCGTTATAAAATATATTATTTCTTATAATATTAAAACTTATTATGAAGTTATAACTTAAAGAAGGGGTTCGAGTTAAGTCATCCCCAACCAGAGAACAAAAAGTTAAAAATGATATATGTTAGTTAATTGATGATAGCAGGAAAATTCAACAAAATTCAACAAACAACAAATTTTCTCACGCTACCAGTGATTAATATACAATAAATCTGTAAACAGAATTAAATTCTCTGTCGACATTATTGAAATTAATTGTAATTTGGTTTTGATCTATTGGAAGAATAGGTTATGCAAAAAAAAAAAAAAGATTTTATTGTATATCGTATGCATAGCGAAATAAAAAAATATTGTTTTTATTTAAAATGAATGACATAAAGCAGTGTTTTAATTTAAGTTACCGTTCATGTTTTAGACAAGAGAATAAATATTAAAACAATGGATGTTTAAGCACATTCGAATCAAAAATTAATAATTCTTTTGTTTGACGTTTAAACAAAATTCTCTGTTGACAGTATTGAAATTAATTTTGATTTAGTAACTAACAACAGATAGATTTTCTCTAATGTCTCGATTGAATTATTCTCTACTGTTCAAATAATGCTAATAAAGCTATGATGAGGCGAAAAAAAAAAAAGAAAAAATATTCAAAAATTTCAGCTCGAACCTTCTGCGGAGTCATTAAAAAAAAAACTTCCTTACTATAGAGAATTTTTCGCGTTAATACCAAATGAGCTACAGCTGCAAAACTCGCTAAGCTCGCATTTTTGCTTTCACAATCACCTGTATTTGTTATAATTTTTTGAAAGTTTTAATTACTTTTTAACTATAATATCGAATTAAGTGGAAAAATGTTAATGTCGCTAAAACCCCTTATAGGTATTTTCGATGGTTTCACAATGCGTATTGATGATTTTGGAACTCATCGGCTAGTTTCATTAAAGAATAGTTCTTACGTGAAAAACTCGCGCTTGACATCCATTTTCACCACTAGCCTTTTTATTCCAAAATATCTCCGAAAAGTAACACAGTTTTACTGTCATAACTGATGTCGTGAATTACGTAACTGTTTACTAGATGCTATTTTTTGTAAAAAAAAAAAAATTCAAAACCTACCAAAAACATTCCTTTTTCCCTTGTCACGGGCAGTCAAAAATTAAGTTTTTATTTAGTAGGTTTTACATTTTTACAACCAATTTTTGGTTTAAAAATATCGAATGAATATTCCATATCAATTTCATCAAATGAAAATGAGTTCATTAAAATCCTCGAAATATTCATATAATATTATAACCTCACAATAGTTATATTATATATTGAGGTATTTAGATCAGTTGAAAAAAAATTTTGATCCTTTCTTCGGCAATCACTATGTACAAATGATGAATGAGTCTTAACAAGGACGGAATGTGAATAACTTGACTTAAATTTCTTTTAATATGCCAAAAACCTTTTCTTTTGCGTTACATCCAATAAAAAGCATGATGAGTACCAAATAAAAAATAAAACTTGGTGAGCTGTTTATTTTCATTTGAAAACTATCAGCACCAAATTGCACGATATTTCAAGATTTCAAGATGAGGTTACTTATAACCTATAACCGTAACAGAGCGCTCGCTGAAGAGCATATATAAGTTTTGCCAATCTTTAGACTTATCAATATTTGTCTAAAGAAAAACAATACATGAATAAATATGAAATGTCATCCAAAAAAACCGAAAGATGACGCATCTTCATACCTGGTTTTGAACAAACTAACCAATCGTTAATCAGTCGTTAATTTTATTACGTTATGAAGTACCAGGTTATCTCAAACAAAGTAAATACCACCTTATTTCACTCACCACTGAATTCATTAGGATATTACCTCTGCATATAAAATCTTGAAAGCTTTTAAACGGTAGTTTTTTTTCGATTTTTATGATTATGAGGTTTCTTATCACATCATTCACGTATAACCATTTTCGCTTAAAATATACTCACATATATATTTAAAGTATCACTTACCGGGATGACGAAGCAGCCTTTCGAAATTGTTTGACCACTGTTTTGCTTCATCGCGTATACTTTCTCTATAAAAATAATTCACAGAAAAAAATATAAAGAAATCCACAAATATAAATTCAAATAAAAATCTTGCAAAAGAGATACAATTACGCACCTAAAAAGTTTTTACCAAAAATCGTATTTTGACATCTACCAAATTATTTTCGGACGGAAGTTTTTTTAATGAACACTAGTTTGTTGTTAAGATTTTCTTTCGGAAATTTTTCAGGGAGCTTTTAATTAAAACAGTTATTCAAGTTTCACAAACTGAATTAAGCGACAAGCCCTACCCCACGGGGGCTGAAGATGCTGTAACTCTGCACTTTTTTGCCAAGAAAAGTTTTTTTTAATACAATAAAATGAATAATCTAGATTTTACGAAAATTTTTATACTAATGATCTGATTGATTCGTTTTGTGACGTTTTTGCACGTTTGATTGGATAAATATTGTGTTCTCTTCTTCGGCGGGATTTTTCGTTATTTAGTTGCTTATTCAATTAATGGTAATTAAACAAGAGAATTGACGAAAAAAAATTCAAACCAGTCTTTTTAAAATGTGTGCTATGTAAGAGATAAAATGGCTAGGAAAAAAACTACAGATTTTTTTCTCGAAAAGTGATCAAAAGAGCGAATGTCCGAAGGAGAAAAAGAAATGCCATTCATCATCATCATAAACAAAACCAAAGAAGGTTATTGTAAACATCCTGACGAAATTTTTTTACTAGAACAACTGTAGGCAGAAAAAAGATCTTGTCAACACCATTGGTTTATAAAATTTACCTAATTAAATTACAACATTGCCACCGGCGCAGTAGTTGGTTTTCTTTGTGCCAATTCTGACAATAAAGTACATCTCAGTGGCGAGCAGAAAAAGGATATTACATACATAAGTACAGGATTTAAAACCTATAAAAAAGCGCCAAAACTTTTTGAGGATCACGAACAAAACAAAATTAACGTAACTTTCAAAACCTATGGGCTTGTTGTTTGTTGTCCTGGGATGAGCCGATATTTGTGATTTGATATCTTAAAACCTCAAAACAAACAAGAAGGATTGAACAACGCAAATATTTCACCAAGGTGATAGAGTGTGTTAAATTTCTTGCTCGTGAGGTTATTTTGTTTAGGGAGCAATGATAATAAGGATAATTTTCATATATTGCTCCTGCTGATGGGAAAGTACGATAAGATTGCACTAGATCTAATTAATGATATCAGTTAAAATATAACATAAGTGTACACATACTGACTACCAGCTCAAATTGAAGACGATGATATCCAATCAAGTTTTAAGGTCAATATTGACACCTATCAGGGAGAATGATATTTAAAGTTTTATGCGTGATGAGTGGACTGATATTGCAAGTTTTTAACAGTTGTCTATTTGCGTTAAAGCCGTAACAATTAATAACAATTTAGATATATCTGAAAACTCTTTAGGATTTTATGAATTTCCTAACACCAAGAGTGATACAATCGTAACCCCTATCAAATACGAATGCAGCTGCTCCTTTAAAGTTTCCGAGGCCAAACTTATATGATGTAACATGCTGGCAAAAAAATTGTTGCATCGCAAATACTGAAGGAAGTACGAAAAGCGTTACCAACCCATTTTCATACATATTAATTAAGCCTTCAGATTAAGAACACCAGCCAGAAGGTGAACATTTTTAGTGATGTTTTAAGGACAGAAGGAATGTTCTTGTCAAATATTCTCCAAAGAGAGAAAACATGCTTGGGGATCAAGGCTAACATATATGCGGAAAAGGATGAGGAGGTATCTTAGATGAAGATTCATTTCCCTCATTAGATAAACTATGTGCTACAAGATTGACAAATATTTCGAGAAGATCGAGCTAAATTATGAAGGGTTGATGAAGTTTTAAGCGTTTGCTTGGACGTAAGTGGGTTGCAATTTGGAGTAAAGGCACGGATCTAAGGTTGTCAAAGTCACATTTCAATTCTACTTTTGTTTATGTCTAGAGCATTGTTTTTTCTATAACTGATAACTAACTTATCCTAAACGCTCCAGTCAGGAAAATTATCAGCTATCAATGGTAAAAACATTTAAAGTTCGAGATTTTTTACATGTCAGCAAAAAAGCAGAAAAACTACCTGTGAGTTAACCCAAATTACAGAGGGAATGCCCAATTATTCAGTTTTGCATTTTTATGGATGGGCAAGAAAGCTCCAGTGAATCAAACCATCCAGTAATTGTTGAATACGAATATTCCTCAGTTCACTTTGATGCTTTCGATCACATAATAACTGCTATCAAAGAACAGCTTGGCCAATCCAGTTTTCACGTTTATTCAAAACTTTAGATGGTATGGAACAAATCAAATCCCTTTATTATGATAAAATCTTTGTATCCGCACTTCAATCAGAATTTCCTATTTTGCGTCAACTGTTCGACAAAGATCCCCCACAATCTTTTCGTTGTATAATGAGACAGGAAAGAAAAGCAGTGGGTTCCAAACATCATTAGAATCTGCAAAGTAATTTTAGTGAAAAAAATTACAAGTGCCACATATCTGGAGTTGGCTTAGTGGTAGGACGTTTGACTACGGAGCGAAAGTTACAAGTTCGGTTTATTTTACATGTTACCTCTGAGCAAAATTCATTGCGTAATGCAACGTTGGCTCAATTTGGTTGGGTTGTTTGGTTGAGGAATTTCGTAGGCGCAAATTACTCCAGGACCCGCGAAGTGGGTCCTTCTGGAAAAATTTGAAACGATCTAGCACAAACGCTAAATGATTTAACCCCATTGCCATCCTATATATTTACAAGAAACTTACCGACAAGATTGAATTGATCAAAATCTGAAATGAGTAAGAAAAAAGAAAGAGTTTATTGTATTGCATGAAGATCTTCAAAGATAAATTGTCAATTTTTTGTTATTCTTAATTACTTACTGATTCGATATCCTTTTTCTTTTTTTATAATTCTAAATCTATCGATAAAAGATCTAAGCTCAAAACTTCGACCAATTTTTACATCACGATGATTTATTTCAGACTAATTTTTAATATCTAAGGCTTCTAATTGGAAAGTATCGATACTGTTTTCTAGCGTAGGTGCCAAAAAAGCAAAAAGCATATCTAAAACTTAGCCACCTTACTATAATTTTCGCCTGAGCGAACTTTTTACCCAGAGCTTGATTGGTTAGATAAAATTAAAGATGTACAAAATAATGTGGAACACAAAATACATTCTGTAAAACACTAAACCCCACCTTTCATTTCCAGGGACTGGGTAGCAGACTGGGTAGCGCCTTCTATAAATATAAAGAAATTAATTATTCATCTTTTACGAATCGCAACATTTTCTTTCTATTTTTTTTGATAAAAACTTTGATTGAAAAAATCATATCCAAAATATTGCCAATAAAGTTTCTAAAAGCATTTTCAAATTTTTCTCTCAATATTTGGATATTAGGTCCAGTGACAAGTCTTCTTTTGAGCAAGTATTTTTTCTTGATAATGATTCTTACGCAATTATAATTTTTACTACGCAACAATATATTTTTTTTTTGTTTTCTAATGCAAATTTTTTTATTTACACTGAAATAAATCTTAATCTTAAACCAGAAAAAAAAAAAAACGTTTGAAAATTTCAAATATGGCTTCGTAGGGTGCTTTTTGTGAGATGTTGAAAATATGGGGGAAATGTTATGTGAAAGTTTGCAGGATGTCTCACGTGTAATGTGGCTTCGGATATCAGATAAGGATAGAGGGTTTTTTTTTATTGTGCTCAAATATTGTCCTAATGAATAAATGGTTTATCAACAAAAACGTCTAATGAAGATAAATTTTGAAAAAAACAGCTAATCTGACATTTCTTACCTAAAACAACCACATAAGTACGTGCTTTTTTGCACTTGCTGAATGTTTTCTTGCTGATTATACTGTTTCCGGAGATGTTTCTGAATTTGCTGCTGCTGTTGATGCTGCATTTGTTGTTGTCGGTAGTAATATTCTTGCGGCTCTACAACTGAGTTGCCACAACCCATTGACTAAATAAAATTATCTTTTTTAAATTAACCAACCGTTTTTTATCGAGCTTAATTAAAGTTTGGAAAGTACTTTTGAAATAAAAATCTCACCAGATTTTCACTAAGGTCGTTTGTAGCTGTTTTTTACCAGAGTTGAATGCTATATTACATTCGACCTCTGGGTTAGATTTAAAGCCAGT
Organism: Euphysa ruthae; assembly: GCA_035046665.1. Classification (NCBI taxonomy): domain Eukaryota; kingdom Metazoa; phylum Cnidaria; class Hydrozoa; order Anthoathecata; family Corymorphidae; genus Euphysa; species Euphysa ruthae. The sequence continues at coordinate 11,664 of JAUZNK010049499.1, forward strand.
ACTCTTTTGGTTCAAAAGTTATAGAAAATAAACTCAAAACGAGGCCTGTGATCCCTAAAAGTAAATATTAATAAAGATAAATTAACATATTTCTAATAAAATAAGTACATATTGAGATTTTAAGGTGAGATAAACAAGTTATGAAATTTTTTGATATATTCAAGATTTTTTCACGTGACTAATGATATCATAAATTGAAATAACATAATAGGAAAAAAAGGTAAAAATTATGGAAACGAAATTTAAGGAAAAAGTCTAAAGCTATCTTGAAAAAGCTTAGACCGGGTGAAATTATCTATTCTTTAAAAAAATTATTTGTACACTTTGTGGAAGTACAGCAGCAATTTGAGGAAGGGGTAAGCATTTTAGTCAACAATCTAAGTTTCATTTACTCTTCCAGTACTATTCTAATGTATTGAAGAATGATTGAAATCAAATATGTCAAAAGATCAGTTTTGAATATATTCTAGCAAATCATTGATAAATTGATCATTGATAGAGATCAAAAAAATAGTTGGGCTAAGTACCGTACTTGATAATTTCCGATCTACCACATTCTTGTTTAATAAAAAAAAATTTTAGCACTACCTGTACCATACAAAAGAATTTTATTCAAAAGACCCGTGCTCCTTAACTTAGAGATGTTACTGTTATCGATCCTGGCCGCTAAAAGTTTCCTTCCACTTGTTATTTTTTGTGGTTTATCATTGATACTTGGCAGGTACACATCTATTATAAAATTGGAATAGGGAATTAAATTAGTGAGATATTTTTTAAAAAAATTGTAGTTATAATATAAAAAAGTAGGTTCTAACAAACCCAAAAAAAAAATCACTGATAGGTTTCAACAACAGGAATAATAATAATTTATTTTGACAAATAAAAAAAGCCAAAAATAATATTCCCCAGGAAAATATTCATATAGAGCACTCGATGGGATAACTTCAAAATCAAATGAAATAATGGAACTTAGTTAAATGAAAATCAGAAACTAGAAAACTGAGCTATCTCAAAAATTTAAAATGATCCATAGAAGTTCTTTATATGCCCAATACAATACAAACAGCGATCAGCTTTATAAAGAGCCACGAAAAATAGATGTAAAAAATAATTAATCAGCTTAACATAATTTACCGTTTGAAAAAGCTAGCTTAGTGATACAGATTATGTTAAGACAATCTACTTTTTAGACATAACTATTATTATTCGTAAAGATAAAATCGAAACATCGTGATCATCCATACATCATTATCTTCCATACGCCGTTATCTCCATGCCTCATTATTTTCCATACATCATTATCTCCATACATCACTACCTCCATTACGATAGGTCCAACTTGAAATACATAAAAAACATGTCCCATTTAATCTCGCAAAAAGAAGATTAATTTTCGTTCTAAACGAGAAAAAAAGTCAAACTGCGACTAAAGAAAGTAAAAACTTGGTTAATAAACTCTAAATACCAGATTGATTTAATAAAAAAAGCGTTTTATTTTGCTGAATTGCCGAAACTTAGTATAAAACCAAACGACCGATTGAAAAGTGCTTTTACACACGAACAGGTCCTTTTGTCACAACTTCCACCTAAATATCTAATACGTTTATTTACTGAAGCAAAATTTATTTCAACAGACAAATCTATGTCTGAACCGATTGGTGCATTCAACTTTAATGATATTTGCTGTAAAGTCCGCAAACTCTATCTTCAAGCTGAAAATGTTTTTGAGTTATTAAACCGCTTTGTTTGAGAGGTAAACTCATGTATAAGCTGTCTTCCATTAAAGTGAATTATCATAATAAAATTATTGTCTTTCATTCTTTTTTGAGCAGAAAAATGTGTGTCCAGATAAATGCAATCTGGAGTAAAAAATAATAAACCAATAAAAACGAGAATTAAACAATAGAAACACAAGAATAAACTTAGGGACAAAGTTGATTTATTATATCTAGGCGGAAACGCTGACAAATTTTCTTTCATATTAAACTCAAAGTAAATAAGAATCGGACATAAAGCTTCTTTCTAAACTCACTCACTAACACTAACGATGTTCCGTTTTTTTTTTTTTTTTTTTGATTCGGCAAGAGCTTGTGCACATTGCCTCACTTTTCGATTTAGCTGTAGTGTCACTACTTGGCTAAGACTGGAGTTTTCCACAAATATAGCACTTCTTGTGAAAATAGCTTGCTTGAAATGCCTATCTCATACTAACTTTGGATTCCTCTATAAGCTTGGATACTAACCTCATCGTACAACTTTCATTTTTCACTATCATACTTATTTTTTCACCTTTTGTGATAGACAGCCTTGTTTTCCATAAGTATCTCATGCAAATCTTTGGATCTTAAAAGTAACTGCAGCTCTTGAGGTAATGAGTCGATATCTTTTAACCTCAAAAGACTTTCCATAATGACTTTTGCATCCCTAAAGGATTTCTGACTTATTTGCAGGACAAAGTAAAGCTTCATTTTTGGATTCTTGTTGATAAGTGAAACAACGTTCCCAGTTTACTTCGCAAATGGTCTTATCAATAGCTTGTAATATTTCGGAATGCTTCGCAGCATCAAAAAGTTGAAAATGTCATTGTTCGACTCTACATGTTTTCAGATGAAACCTTACATTCTATTTGAGTTTTATAATTTATCAAAACATTCGTAAGCTTACAATTTTATCAGCACGTTTTAGAAAGAGAATAAGTGGAATGTTTAATTCCAGACAATTTGCCAAACAACTGCCTAAAACTAGAGAGCAATCTGTCAAGTTTTGTTTATTAAATCGAAAGAAACGTAACATGCTTCAGACACTATTGAAAATTTTTTACATCAGGGAGTATTTATGCTGCATTCTAACAGAAGAAATACGGATTTGTCGTCACATTAGGGATATTTAAATATGAAATTATAAAAATCTATAAAACGAATGAGAGAAACAAAAAATAAATTTTTCGTGTCGCCTTGAGGATGGGTTTTTAGAGAATGATAAACTCAACGAGATAAGTTTGTAGCTTTTTTCAGCTGTTGAGTAGGTTAACTTATAATGGTAAAAATCTAAATTTCATAAACGGCAAGTTTATAAGAAACCTAAAAGGCGATCTATATAAGTTAAAGAAATATTCAGCAATACAAAATGTGAGTATTTTATGGCTAGGAAGATCGTTTATTTACGTAAGAATTTTTTCTTTAAACGCCTAGAATAATTAAATTTAAAATAAACTATGAATCAAATGTTAACAATTCACCAAAAAAGGGGAAAAAAATCCAAACCTCGTTGACAAACTATGTAATACCGAGATTCATGTATCCATTGTACATGCCTGATTCTTTTGAAGCGTTAAAGCACAATGTTTCTTATTATAGAAATAAGATGAATTGTTTACCTCATTATTTTAAGAATCTTACTTTAAATGAATTAGTAAAGATTATTCTTTAGTTAGCAATGAGTATAGCGACATTTTTGTCATATTTTGACAGCTTCATTTTCAACGCTGGTAACTTATCTTGTTTTTTTATCTTGTTCAATTATTACATTAGCAACAAGAGGTTAAAGCAGAGACAAAACAAAATTAGAGAGCTTTGAGCAGTTTTTTGAGGACATTTTTTTAAATTAATAGCATGTATCAGAAATTTTGACATGTAAATTTTTGGCATGAGTTTATATTTAATTTATCAAAATCGGTATCCGGAAAATTCCACCCTGGAAAATCCCTCCCCCTGTATAGCTCCTTATTGGAAAATTGCCCCAGGATAACTCTCCCCCGGAAAATTGTCTCCACAAGCTCCCCCGGAAAACCCTCCCCCAAATTCGACACTACGTCATTATTTTGAACTCAAAAACTATGCTGATATTTAGGCACTTGTTTACAAATCATTTGTTATTTTCTTAGTTAAACTTTTTTGTTCATAACCTTATACTGCTACACTTTTTTTTAGAATTATATAAAAAAATACAATTGTTTATCTTAGAGCTCAACACCCAAGATCTGCTGACAAGTATCGTTAGTCATTTAAGCTCTCCGTTTAAGTCCTGTTCTTATCTTGGCACAATCTAAGCAATCTTGTGATGGCGGATGTGTATGTTCGTTAGTTAAGTATAGATATATCACTTACGAATCAACATTCTACCTCCTCTTTCTGTTGTTATAAACTCCATTTTTCTTTTGATGAGTTTGATGCTAGTGAGCGTGTCCACTTCACTTTTCAGCTAATTATTTTTCCTTTAGATGTATCACCCAGATCACCCATATTTATAATTATCAGACAAAGGCTTTTGAATTCTATTCATCAGTGGGTTTAACAACCAAAATCAATCATGAAGTGCAGAACAGAATGGGAGGCAATAATTGTGTGTGTGTGTGTGTGTGTAATATATCTATTTCCCAAGTAAATAAACAGATACATCTAAATATTATCGTAGATAAGTAATATACTATAAAAATACAATTTACAT
>JAUZNK010049510.1:0-50444 GCA_035046665.1 Euphysa ruthae
ATTTAATACCTGATACGTTGTTTCTGTCTATATTTTCTTTTCAAATTTTTTAGAGATTTGGTTTTAACAAGCCTATATATTTACATAGTGAATTTTATAATTGTAGATATATTTATAGAATGAATTTCAAAAAAAAACGTCAAACTAGTTCATAGATTTGAGCTAAATTCATATTTTTTAAATCTCAACTGGGAAGTTATTTCTCATCCATAGCTACATTCCGGTCATATAAACTTTTTCCAAAATTTTATATGTTTTTTTTCCCTATCAAATTTTAAGTCTTTTGGGTTTGATTAAAATTATTTTCTACTGTATCTACTAGTTTATCCTGTTTCAGCCGTAACATATTTGAAAAAAAAAATTGAAAGGCAAGGGAGATAAAACCAATTTTTGAACGCAATAATAAATGCAGGACCAGATAAATTCAGGTAAAAGTCTGTCTCAGCTTCTATTTTATTTCTTCAGAGAAACAAACAAACTATTAAAGAAGATATTTTTAGAACTGCTCTGTATTATGCAGCCCTTCTCCTGCTTAGCAATTTTTCGAAGAATTTTAAACCTCCTTCTTTCTTTATCATTTTTTCTACCTAATCCTTTAACCATATCAAAATAAAACCTTTGCTATATATTCTGTTTTGAAGAATTTTCGTATTGTTTTTCTGATATATTTCAGGGCTAACATAATGTTTGAGATTCCTGATCAGAAAAGTATATTTTTTTGTTAAAAGAATGTTAAAACACTCTCTCAACTACTAAAATAGATGTGATAAGAAAAACATGTGGAAAAGAAATAAACAAAAATGAAGTGTGGTATTTTCACGTGGCATTTAGTGCATGATGATTTGTTATTTCTTACTTAGCTTTTACTTATTGAACTAGTTTATTTGATAATTCGAAATAGATGCTTTTGAAATCTTTTAAGTAAAAGAGAAATTTAATGTTCGAGTTTGATATCAAAAAATTAAGCAATACATATTATTAATTATTTACATAAATCTTAATTTTATCGCAGTTTAAGTAAACAGTATACATTTCGATATAAACTTTTGCGCATTCTCATTGGCTGCAGTTCTTATAGGAGTGGTATATATTTTGATCTGGTTTTGAAAATTGTATATTGCTGAAAAAGTACGACTGGCTGGCCAGTTTCAAGTACTTCATCCCGATATTCGCTGGACGATATAAAATATAGGATTGAGTCAACAGATTTTACAGAAAGTAAACACTGATTATACTTTTACTAAATGTTAGGACAGTGGAAGTTAAAAAGATAGCTTGATAACCGAAGTGATAAGGTAGAAATTATTTTTAAACCAATAGCGAAGAATGAGATACTTTTGGAGTTTATTGGTTGTCACAATATGGGTGTTTGGTGTGGAGGCATTACTTGACGCGGTATGAAATTTTTTTGAAATACTTTATGCATATTTTAATTCTTTAACTTTACAAATCTGAATGCATAATTTAATAATTTCGAAATTTTACCCTAGCTGAAATTATATTTAGTAATTATTCTATATTTTAAGTAGAGTTAATTGTTTCTTTAATTTTAATTTCTAATATTAGCAATCATTTTAGTTACTTGCACATTTGTTTAAGATGGGGCATGAGTATGTTTGTTCACCTGCCCTAGGAACTCTTTGTTTTCATCGAAGTTAACAAATACATTGCATTGTCCATCTTTGCGACGCAATACACATTCATAACATTTAACGTCATTGGCAAGCATCTTCTCAAATACGTACTCATTTCTTAAAAGCTTCCGTTGAGCTTTTCCTGTAATAGTGAACCCTATTTTGCTTATGTTTTTTTTTTTTATATATATAGAAAGCCGGTATTAGTTTAGAATGGTGTATAATATAATATGTAATAGCGTGGCTTGTTTAAAAATTATTTGTTTCGAATATTCTAGCATCTTATATACTCTATACGTTTATTCCAGAAACTTACGGTCTGTATTTGGAAGAGACAAAGTCGTTCTTTTCCGAATTTGCCAATAATCAGTATTATTAGTCAGTTTACAATATTGTTTTTTTCGCTAAAATTGTGTTCATTTAAAACGTATATGCATGTTCCAACACCTTGTCTAGAAGCACGCGGTTAACTAACTGGTTTGAATCTAGTAAATCATATAAAGATCTGCATCATAGCTAATGAAGTTTAAAAAATAACGCTAAACCTCTATTGCTTAACATTGTGTTATATCGTGTTGATGTATGCTCTTCTCAAGTGTGATATTAAGTTTTATAGACTAAAAATATGGGGGAGATAACCAGGGGGCAACTTTCTAGGGAGGGGAGGGATATATTCTGGATGAACTCACCAGTGGGAATTTGACCGATGGGAATTCAAAGGGGTGGGGATTCAACAGAGGGGAATTCTCCGGTTACGGTTCTCAAGAACTAAAGGCAGCAATATTTTATCGAGTAGTTTGGAAAATTTTCGCTCAGTAAATGAGAGCGAAAGCAATAATACAGTATTTAGCTTTTGCTTTCAATAGATATCACCTTAAAACTAAAGGCGGCTGTTACAGAAAGTTCTAGCAGACATGCCAACAGATATGGCAAACGGTTTTAATGAGCTTTATGGAGTCAATAACGATCTTATGATATTTGTTTTTAGTATGCTGATTATTCAGTGAGCATAAACCGCAGAGGAATAAGACATTGTCCCTTTGTGTCGAGTTGACTAAAAAATATTTGAAAATTCATAGCTAAATAAACATCTTCCCTTTAAAAGTATTAGTAAACCGGCGTGAAATAAGCAATAAAATAAGCTTTAATCAGGTTGTAAATTTTAGAGGTTCACTAAATATTTGTAAAACTTGACATAATTTTTGATCAAACTCTCATGAAACATATAGAATACACACTCCCACGCATTGATGTCAAACTAAGCTTTATGTATATCATTATATATGCCTTATAAATCTTATATTTGGATTAGTATTCGATATATGAGAAGCCACATGTTCCGATTAAACAATAACAATTACCTTACATCACAAGGAATAAAACTGTGGATTAATAGGCAAGTCTGTTAGAATTTCATTTGAGCTACACTGATGCCCACTACTTTACAGACGAGACCGTGTTTATATACTATATAAGTCTAAAAGAGATCTATATAAAAAAACTTTTTTGCAAAGACCACCCGATTGTTTGATACCAGCCAAATTTTAAGTATTTACCATAGACTTTAACTTCCAAAACGATTTCAGATAATTTATGCATGGGATTTCGGCTAAACAAGAAAGGAAGCCAATTTTATAGTTTTGTGGATCTGAGGCAGAGAATATTTGAGGAAAGAATTACAACCGTATGAACTTTTATCAGCTTTTAATGTTGTTGGAGAGAGAAACTACGTCTAAGCATACTTTCTTACAAAAATCTATCGCAACTTCAAGGAAGCCGTAGAAATATAGACTAGCTTTATTTAAAATGTGTTGGTGGCCATGGATTCCTAGAAATGCTATGAATTTTAACAAAATTTATTTCAGCTGTATATACTTTCTTCTATAAGAAATAGTTCTTGCGATTGGAAAATCTACTTAATATAAAGTCAATTATCTTGCCAAAGTAGACCAATGGTATAATTCGACCTATATTTGAGACTTTATCCAATGACAACTTGTTACTCTCACAGCAGAATCCTAGCGAAGCTTCCAACAATATTGTTTGGACTAAATGTCCAAGAACTGTTTATGGGAATCTACCAGTCATGGAAATAGGCATTAACTCAGCAGTAATACAATATAATGACAGTGCAGATGGTGTCAATAATATTTACAAGTGTTTTGAAACAATATTTTCATGGAGTTTGGAATAATTAAAAAAAAAGAAGAAAACAGCGTTAAAAACATGAGCAGTAACACTTTAAATTGTGCGAAAGAAAGATAAGAGCTATTAAGAAGGGACTTGCAGTAAAGGAAAAATAAAAGCAACCCGCACAAGCATATATTGCTGGTGGATTTTAGTATTTGTACTATATTCTGGTTTTTAATTAGCATTTTAAGCACTTTCAATTTTTCCGCAAACTGATCAGATCTAAAATGTGTTATCTAAAGAATTACAAATTCAAAAAGGCTAAAAATTTTTGTGAATATTCTGTATTGATATAATTATGTAAACTAGGGTTCACCAATATGCTTTTTCATTGTTTCTTTCTTTTCTTTTCTCTTTTTTTTGACATTTTTGTTAATTCACATGAAGCTCCATTCTACCATTTTTAGAAAATCTTTTATAAAAATAAATTTTCAAATGCAAAACTTTTGGTCCTGCTATACAAAATATGCCCTAAAGATAGACACATTTTGACAAAGCTTTAATCCAGTGGCATTTCTAGTTTCAGAGGTATTGTGTTTTGAAATATGCACTATTTTACGCATAAATTATGCGATAGTTAAGTAATTAACACTGCGGACATCATCTAAAGTTCCATCAAAATTTCCATTAGTCCTGACACATCTGTATTAAAAAAAGTTTACTGCAATAAGCAGTAAGGAGAATAGTTTTCACTATAGGTACAACCTAAGTAGCTCCACATTAGGCTTGCGATGCTCAGCCTCCGTTGATTGGTACTACGCGGACTTAAAATGATTTTATAAACAAAATGTACTGGGAGATCAACAAGGGATATTTTCCAGGCGGAAAAAACTCTGGGGGAATTTGACACGGGAAATTCTCCAGGGGAATGTCTTGTTTTCCTAAAATCAAGTTGTCACAAGCATATTTTAAAAATGTGAGCCAAAGGAGAAGTAGACTATTAGAATTAGAAATTATATTGTAGCTGTAGAATTGCTGTTAAGTTAACAGAAAGTATATGAAAAACACATGACAGAGTGTAATGGGTAACCAGGTTGGTTCTATAGAATGTGCGAACTAATACAAGCAATCAATTTTTAGCTTTCTGGATATAATTCGCATACCATATAAATATATTTAGACTATAATATCTATACATAAAAAACACTCTTTTTTTCATTTTCTAACTTAACCATTAACTATTATCTTGTTTTTTAATTTTCATAGCATATGTATATATGTTTGGCAGTATACTTAACTCACTCAGTCACTTACTCATGTATTCATATGGTTCAATAGTCAAGGAGTACAGACTTTATTTTTAACATGACTTTAAGTCATGTTAAAAATATATTTTTACGAAACTTTATTGTTACCATGTTTGTTTTGAAAAAAAATTATGTCTACAAACATTATTGACTTTTGAGGTGTTAATTGTAAAACAACAGATCGTTTAACAAAATTTATAATAGAATTACCACAATCTGCGTTTTTATAGCCGAACAAGAATTTTGAATTTCCTATAAAAGAATATTCTTTTTTTGTGAGTGATTGGTGGAAGATACCATTAACATTATATTGCACACTCCAATGTCTGCGTTACTTTTTAGTGAATATATAAATCAGAGTTTTATAAATTTGTTGTTCTTTATCACTGGTTGTAATTATAGGGATATCATTTGGTGGTTATTAATTTGTTATAAAATCTTTTCGGAGTGGTTCGCCTTTTTTACTGAACAAGTCTCCCAAAGACCACTGTTGTTGGCATTTAATGGAAACTTATCACAATTTGTCTATGGAAATAATTGAAAAAGCAATTAAGGAATACATAATAATGAAACTTTCTCCTCACATGACAGACAAACTGCAACCACTGGATGCTGATTGTTTTGGACTAAATAAATTGTAAAGTATTCCTCATAAGATAAAAATTTCTGTTTCAATTATGTTTGTTTCTTGGCGTTTTAAGTAAGTAGGTAAAATACAGAGGGTCTTCATCCCTGAAAAAATAAACTCTAGAAGATAACTCTATTACAGCTTACACGCATGTGTGTGAAGTAAATTACAAATAAAAAACTAATTGAATCAATTAGTATTACTAATATAAACATTATGGTGAAAGCAATTTTACTATAAAATATCAATTAGATATTTTATAGTCAATAATATATGTAATAAAGTAATATAATTAGATAGGTATTTTAGAATAAAGCAATTGGATGATGTTAGTTTGAAAAAAACGCGTGCAAATAAGATGCGTTTAGCCTTTGTGTACGTGATTTTTCTTAGAAATGGACGATAAAAATGCGCAAGCTAAAACTTCAAAATAAACATTGCAAACAAGGAAGAGAGCAAATGTTTTGAAAATTGCAGGACCACGCTGTAACCAATGCTTTTTTAAACCTTAATAAATTCGGCACGTGCTGCTCTGTGTAGGGTAAAATAAATAAGAAATAGCTAAATAAGTTGAATAATAGTTGTGTTTTTTTACCCTCCTTGACCGTAATTGGTTACACATCATATTAGTGAAACATGGCGTAGTAGATTAAACTCACACCATTAGCGGGTTTTAAAGATTCACAGTTTAAATCGACCCTCAATAAATCACCACAAAAAAAAAAAAAAAAAAAATCATGGTCACACGGAGGTTAAAATTTGCGCATGTGAGTGTAATTTTGTATACCCTGATAGCCATTTTTTATCCTCTGGAAATGGTTTGTAGACCATTTATATTTATAAAAATAATTCATTTCACACATGAATGTTTAAAAGCTGAGGTTTAACGAAAACAAAGCTCACTACAAACTAAAGTTACTAACCTCAAATTATAAACAAATCATAAAAGTAATTGATATAAACGGCAGCAAAGTGTTTTTCTCTATTCAATTTTGATTATTATAGATACATATCAAGACAGTTTAAACAATTTTAAAGAATACTCCACCAAAATATAAGAGTAAAATATGCATATATTCTAACCAATCTAGTAAAATAAGGACATTTGAGGGTATTTTTTTGTTTTTTTTTTTTGTAATAGTGGGTGAATATAAAATCATTTTTGAAAATTTTTTTAAAATAACATCTGATCTGTTTAAGTCTAGAAAAGAGTTTAGACGAAGAGGGTCTCCATATTTTGCAACAAAATTGTTTCTAATTTCAGTTATGGATGTATTCCATTCATGTTTGCATTAACATTTTATAGTTTTTTCCAAATTTTACACTTTTAGATACAGGTAGCTTCCCATTTTGAATGTCACAAGTATAATAAGAGTGAAAATCAGAGCAATCAAACTAAAAATTTAAATGCACCAATTAGTTAAATCTTGGCGGGTATAAAGCTAGTAATTAACATAATGACGTATTTTCGGAAGCATGCAATTAGATCAATTAAGTTTTTTCAGGAGGCTTCCATGACAAATTTTCATCAAGTGAGACTCCATGATATTTAATATACGATGACTAATAAAGGCGTTTACCATTTAACTTAATCTTAACTTCATGATCAAATGATTTTCTGGGACTATGAAAAATAATGTATTCAGTTTTACGGCGCTATTTCCTTTTCGGCCACCCCCCGCCTTCCCTCCTATAAATCTTTTGATATATCAAATTTTTTCGATTGCGTTTTATTTACATTTAAGAGCTATTATTTTATTTAAAAACCTGGTTTCTACTACCTACAGAAAAGATTATTCCTAGAAATGAAACAACACCAATATTTTTAAGCAAAGTGAGTAAAAACAATCCATATTATTATGAAAACGTCTTGGAGAATAACATCGCTGATAAAAATGAAATTAAAGAACTAAAATGGAATCAAGATATGAATTTACATTTTTTATGGATAAAATTCTTTTTAAAACATAAATACTAGAATTAACTAAGTATAGTAGCACAAAAAAAAATCGAAAAAATTTGATATATCAAATGTTTTATAGGAAGGGGGGGGGGGGAAGAAAAGGAAATAGCGCCTAACTGATAGACATAGCTTTTCTTCTTGCTTTGCAGCGCGTTGAATCTCTGTCGTAGGATTATATGTAATTATGGGAATGTCTTCATTGTCTGGGATATGTGGGATTAATGTTATGTTAGATATTGAATCAACTGATATAGTACATGGCTGTTGTTTTCCTACTTCGAATTTGTCGTAATATCCCCATAAGACACTAAGAATTTTAAAACCATTTTCTAACTTTATAGCGGCATATTGAGGATTCGCTATGATTAGCTTCTACAATGGAGTCATATTTAATGTTTCATACATGTTTCTTTATATATACTTTTCCTGGTTTTGGCAACCATGTTGGTCTCGATTGACCTGCTGTCGATCTACGTTCATAGTCAAAGAGTCTATGCGGTGTTGAATTTGTGTCTGCATAGTAAGGACCGAATTGAGTGCAGGGCATCGAAAAGGTCCAGTTTCTGCTGTTCTGTTTTGGCATCAAGCTTCGGGTTTTAGTGCAATCGTTATATCCTTCCATTTGATGCTGTTGTATATACTACTCGACTTGACCGTTTACACATGGGATTTTGGGGCGTGGTTTTACTGGTTGCGATCCACCAGCTATGTAGGAAGCCATGCACTTCATTTGATATCAGAGAGCTTCCTCTGATAGAATGTATATATGCCAGCATACCAAATATTGCAATAAATTGAGATAAACTTTTGATCACTGTTTAAGTAGAGAAGTCTGGACATGGAAAAGCAAAAGGAAACCTTGAATATTTGTCCAAAATAGTTAAAATATGAAAGTTGTTTGTGTTTTGTTGGTACTGGTCATTTAAAGTCAATAGTAAGATGTTCAAAAGGTTGAGTTTCTTTAATCAAGTGTGCCGTTGGTGGTTTATAGAACTGTTTTCATCTTAACACTGATTTGTTGCAATTTTTGTCCTCTTCGGCTTGTGTATGGTGAATTACAACAGTGAATAAATTGATATGATATGACTTCTTAGTTATAAGAGTGAAATATTGTCCATTCAGGTAGAGTTTCCATTTACGTAAAGTTTCAACCATTGCATGAGCTTCCTTTTCAATAGGAGGATGCCTCATTTCGTGTTTGTCAAGTATTTTGGAGAAGAATGTGACTGGTCGTCCATTTTGATTTAAACTTGCTGTAAATGCAAATTCAGATACATGTGTTTAGACATCAAATGGAATAGATTCATTGTGTTTTCGATATCCATTTTCAGTTTTGAAAAAGAATCCCTGACATCTTGATTAAGTGGAAATGTTGTAGCTTGTAAAAGACTGAACTTTATCGGAGTAATTTTTAATAAAATTAGAATAATAAGAAAAAATTCCTACTGCTAACTGCAGTGCTTTTTTATTAGTCAGTACGCGTAGGTTTCGGAGAGGTTGTAATCGTTTTGGATCTGGTTTGATGTTTTTATGTGATGCAATGTAACCAAGAATGTCTATCGATCAGATATGATACTTTTATTGTCGTTAAACGTAAGGCGAAATGTATCAGCAGCTAACAATATCATTTTAAAGTTTTTATCGTGCTCATTCTTATACAGCTACAGTTAAATAATAATAATGCATCTATTTTATGTTGAAATGCAGCAGCAGTGTGGTAGGTCCGAACGGTAATCGAGTAAATTGATAAAGTTTGTCATTGGCTTCAAATGCCATGAATTGCTTATTGTGTGCTAGTAGCAGTATTTGATGGTATGCACTTTTCAGATCTAATGTAATAAGCACTTTGTATTTTGCAATATCATAAATTCGTTTGCCGATCCTTGGTAAGGTGTATACATCAAGGTATGTAAAGTTATTGATTGTTTGTGAGAAGTGGATATATAAACTTTTTTTATGGCGGTCATTTTTCATTATTAGGACTTGGGGTCTCCAGGGAGAACTGCTAGCCATGATAATGTTATCTTTGAGTAATTTTTGAATTTAAGATTCAATAAATTGTCTATCTATATATATTGTTGAATCTGTGAAACCTTGTTGCTATTGGGTGGTAATCCTTTGAGAGGTTTAAAAATAAACTTGGTGGTGAAAGTTGTTAAACCACAATTTAATAGTGCTGGCAGATCACCTCCAAATGTTAGAGTAACACTTATATGTCGAGTAACACTCATAAACTCTTGTCCAATTATCACATCAGCGCAGATCTTTTATAAAACTGTGACCAATATGCAGTTGAACTTCTGTTTCTGTAATATGACAGTTGCAGAAATAGAACCCAGTACTGGCAATTTCAGTGAAGAAAATGCCATTGTCACATTTCCCAAATTGGCTTTTGTGTAAGGGTTTATAAGATTATCTTAGACATTTCTACTAAAAAAATTTTCTGCACTGTTTATTCCGCACTGAGATTGTATGTCCATTTATAATAACTTCTTTTATGGCACGTATGAGGCTACTTGTTAATTGTGGATTTTCGTAGTAAACATCAGCGTTGTAAAATTTTTTAGATTTGCAGACCTTTGCATAATGGCCCTTTTTCTGACATTTTTAACATCTCTTGCTGGACAGTTTCTGAGTTGATGAGGTGAGTTGTTTCCGCAGAAGAATTATGTTTTTTAAATGGCTATAGAATTTTAATCACTAGTTTGATATTGTAGTTGGCGATCTGATTTAATTTCAGTGAAGAAAATGCCATTGTCACATTTCCCAAATTGGCTTTTGTGTAAGGGTTTATAAGATTATCTTAGACATTTCTACTAAAAAAATTTTCTGCACTGTTTATTCCGCACTGAGATTGTATGTCCATTTATAATAACTTCTTTTATGGCACGTATGAGGCTACTTGTTAATTGTGGATTTTCGTAGTAAACATCAGCGTTGTAAAATTTTTTAGATTTGCAGACCTTTGCATAATGGCCCTTTTTCTGACATTTTTAACATCTCTTGCTGGACAGTTTCTGAGTTGATGAGGTGAGTTGTTTCCGCAGAAGAATTATGTTTTTTAAATGGCTATAGAATTTTAATCACTAGTTTGATATTGTAGTTGGCGATCTGATTTAATCTGTTGATCCAACGGTAAGCAGTTGGATAGCATATTCAGATGAGGAGCATGTGGTGTAATAGCATTTGCGAATGAAGAACGGTTGCATTCTTCTGAGTTCTTTTGTGTTACATGTAATAAAAACCTGTATCTTAATCTAGACTTGTGTTTTCAAGCAAACATTGGCGTATTAAATTAGAACTTAGTCCTGCTATGAATGCCTCTTATATATACTTGTTACAGTAAGCTTCTGAGCTTACAGATTTAAAGCCACAATCTTTGGCTAATGGAAATAGTCATTGCAGGAGCTCATCTATTGGTTGCTGTTTTCGAGATGAGAGTTGTGTCTGGAAAAGACTTCATTTTTCGGTTTAACATATAACGCTGTTAAACTTTCTATAGCGTCGTCATTTTACAATCACCCACATATTCGTAAACTGGTAGAGAGAGAAATTTTAATAACATGTTCAGTTTGTTTCTATCTGTTATATCAGGTTTTTCAAAATAGTATTTCAGTATAACCATTATTAGTATAACCATTCTTTGCTTGCTGTAGAAGAATTAAGGTTGACGTCAAATCACTCTGTGCAAAATTAAATTGCAATGAGCACCCTAGTTATTGCGATAAGGCTTTATCTTTCATTTGACATGTATATAGCGATAATATAAAATAAAGAAATATAGGAGTAACAGTTTGCACAAGTTCAAATAGTTCATAACGCAAGTTCATTACACACACATAGTAAATTTAACCATACCTCCCTTAGGACCGTAACAGTAAATGTTAAAAAAATTGCAAACAGATTATTCTTTGGCCTCTTCTAATAATTTTAGATTATTTTTAAAGGTGTAAATTTTGAAAATTTAAGCTGTGGTATTTTGTAATAAAATCTCCAACAAAATATAATTTAATTAGATACTAATAATAATATTAAGCTTAAATATTACTTATGCAATATTAAAATCAAATTCATCAACAAAACAAATAACAGGTGCTTTTTAAATTTGCTACAGAATCTTTGTTGCTGGATATTTATGTAATTTTTGTACTTGAAGGGTCAAGGAAAGGATGAAATTTTATTAAAATTTGATTTTTTTTGAAAATTATCAGCTGCCAGATTCCTCGTGACATTAATGTTGCAAATTTTTGTAAAAAAATAGTTATTATATAACTATATTCTATAACTTAAGTTCTTAGTCACTAATTTTTTTAAGCTTTTAAAAAGAAAATTATAAACTTTCTCACAAAACATGTCAGCCACAAATCGCTCGCAAATAGCAAATAATGTTTCTAAGTTTATCCCAGTACTTAATATTTGTCATTTCAGCCTAAATTGAGTTTGGAACTGCCTGAGAAAAGTTTACTTGCAATTTGAAATTTAAATATTTGTGAAATGTAAGCCACATTTTCTCCTTGTTAAGTACCTATAATCCCTCGTTCTTAACAATACAAGGATAGAATAACTTTTTTCGAAATGATATTGAAGATTTTTTTTTTTTACTCCACCATTTAACACTGGGCGATTTCTGAAACATATGTTTTTTGATTCTCAGTCGCAAACTATTTGTTTTGAACCAACTTTTGTTTATTTAAAGTACTTGTAATAGTAATGAATGGGAAAATACCTGACAATTTCAAAAACTCTAATTTCAGCCACAAAACTTATTAACCCTTTTCTAAAGTTGTAAATAATAGTTTCTTAGATAAATTTTTAAAAAATGTTTACTTTTTTCTTTAGTGTTTAGACATTTTTCATTGTATTGTGTTATTTTTTATGGTTTTTTTCATTTGCATAATACTAAAGTTCCAATTTAGTTCAGAAAACAATTTAAAAATTAATGTGAAAAAACTTCAATGCTTTATGAGTGTAGTAATGTTCACAAACGTTCAATATACATGTTAAAAATTAATTAAAAATAAAAATTAATGACATTACATAAATTAAGGATATATATTTTGTTTAATTGTAGCATTGATTTTACATAAATCAAAAAAGCTTTTACTAAATTTGGTAAATATAAAGTTAATTGGAAAGTTACAGTTTTTAAAAAAAAAGAATCAAGTCTCTGGCATCTTTGAGGTTTGAACCATACTCATTTTTCATTGAAATGGGACACAAATTTATGTATTAGACCTAATAGTAATAAAGAAAGATTATTTTATTTTAGAACATCGAAGTTGCATTCTTCCTCACCATTCACACTTTTGTGTTTCAAATATGGCGGACTGAAGCTATTCCGCGACAATTGGTATATCGTAGTAATCAAAGTAAAAAAGAATATGTCGCTGATGCTCCGGTAATTGAATATAAAAGCGACAAAATAATTTACAAAGATGATGCACCAGATGAGCTCATAAAAAACGAAGGAGAAAATGAAACTAGAGAAATTGAAAATGCAAAAATAGTTAAAAAAGTGAATGAAAATGATACAATAACCGAATCAAAATCTAAAGCAAGTGATAAATCCAATGACAAAACATCCACTGATAGTCTTTACAACAATGGAAAGTTGGATAAATATACAGAAAAAGATAGTCTAAATGTCATTGGAAAATCAAATGAAAATACCAACAATAAAGTTCAAGATGGTAATGCCAAGTCGGATAAAAACACAGCAACGTTCAGTGGTAATAATAATGTCGAAAATGCTAGCAAAACTGAAGAAACTGAGGTTAAAAATAGAGTTGTCAATGGCAATATGGAACCGCAGATTGAAAAAAGTACGATACTTGAAAAGAGCAATGAAATGTCTTTAACTGGTAACAGTTTTAATGTAGAAAAATCTGCTACACCTGAGGATAACATTTTATTTTCCAATGGAAGTGTTGAGTATGGAAACACGGTGGATATTGACAACCCATCTCTAACTGTAGCCAATGATACTGCTTCATTATACTCAAATGAAAACCCTGAATATATCAGCAAAAACTTTGAAGATTTAACCACTTTGGTTAACAAAACCGAGGCTGGTTATTCAAATGATAAAAAAGAATCACCAGTAGAAAAAAATGACATTGCTAAACAAGATTATTTAATAAAACCTTTTCAACAGACTAAAAAATATGTGATACCTCATACGTATTATCGTTTTGATAACTCCATACACCGTTTTGACCATGAGAATTTTTTCCAACCAAGTAAGAACAGTCAGAGTTATCATGTGAAGTATCCAAACAGTTATACAAAACGAGGTAATTATTTCAAATGCAGAAATAAATCTAAAATCAATATTTTAACCACCTGCTAAAAATTGATAAAATAATAAAAATAATAAAATAAAAAGTGGAAAACAGCAAGATAGATAGATAGCAAGATTTAAAAGTCAAAAACACTGAAAATATTCAAGGATAAATTTTTTTCACGACTAATTATTTGAAAATTATTAAACTATCTCTTTGAAATTTCAATAAAGTTAAAAAAATATAAATATAGATTTAAGTATTAATCAAATATAAAAAGCATCTTTATTTTCAAATATGTTTTTGAAAATAATTTTCTGCCAAATATTTAAACCAATGTGATTAATTTCTTTAAAAATTCTGTTTGAAAAAGTCGATTAGAAATAATGATATGGTCATAAAATACTTATGAACCCTGAAAGATTCAACTGTGTAGAATATTTCTATTGTACCAAGTAAGAACACTTTGAAATAAATCAATATTTTTAATAACGTTATAATTTCCAAAATTAAGGTCTGTTCTAAAAATTAATTATATAAATAAACCTTAATAAATTTTGAAACAAAATTTATGTTTTCCAATACTTTTCCTTCTCTTTAATATAAAGTATGTACTTTATAAACTTTATTATAAACTACTTGATTCACTTGAATGTAAAGTACTTGATAGACTTAAATATAAAGACTTGATGTAATTTAATATAAAGTACTTAATGCACTTTACTATCAAGACTTCATACACTTTGATATAAAGTACTTGATACACTTCAATATAAAGTACTTGATACACTTTAATATAAGGTCTAAATTTTTTTTCCTTATTAACGTCAGATGTATAATGGCATGTATTATACATCGCTCTTCATGTTTCAAATGGTGCTATTTTTCAACAAATCTGCCGAATGTGCTGAATTTTGACAATTGGCGTAAGAACAAAATAACTATATAGGATCAGAAAAATGATTGATGTTGATCAAAAATGAAATGAAATTTAAAATATTGCTTGTCTGCATAACACAACTGGTAGAGGCTCTTTGAATGACTTTTTTTTTTGCTAAATTTAAAGCCCTTTTATCATCTTTATTTTACAGCTATGATAAATTTAATGAAGTAAGTAATAAAAAGACTGTTGGTGGTACAACATTTGAACAGTCAAAATAATATTGAATATGCACTTAAGAGTAACGGCAAAGAGGGTACTCAGCACCTAGAGTAATTAAGTTATTTTACAGAAAACAAGAGAAATGTGGTTCAGAAATATTTATAATCATTGTAAGGTTATTTAAAAATTTTTTAATTGTATCAGTAATTAATTTTAATTGTATAAATTTTTATGGTATCTAAAAATAGAGGTACTTCTGGGAAATATCAATTAAAGACAAATCCATTGAAAGATTAGCCGTAGGAAAAATGATATGGTCATTTAAAAGTCCTTTCATTATAAACATTTTTTTTTTTGATTAAATAATAACAACACCAACTTACAATAGATTTAAGCATAGAATCGAGCAAACTTAAAACACAAGGACCTAATATATACTAGTTACAATATACCTTCGTTGAAAGATATTTTAAAACATTTCAAATGGATAGCTCTTTACCTCTGCTTATATGTGATTTCTATGCTGACTTTTTTGTATGACTAATAACTTATGATTAGACTGCTTAATCAACAGTTTATGTAGTATCTAAAAGTAATTTACAGTGATCGTATAAACACAATACTTCATCATTTCAATTAAGTCTGTAAATAGGCACCAAGATCTGGGGTTTAACATCAGTGACTAGCTGATCGCTTGTTTTACCAAGTAAAATATAAATCAGTAATTTATAAAACCTTTTTAGGAAAAACAAGATTTTCCCAAAATTTTAATCGATAAAGAAATGCTAACAGTGCGTTTTCTCACGTGTTTTAATGGCTGCTGTTTGCAGTGTTTGCAATGCAGCATATTCTATATTTAATGGCTTTTTGATTGAATGGTATCTTAAACCTCATCTCTTACATTATAATTCTTAAAGCTCAAAAGTATAAAGGTAAAACTAAAAGTATGCTCACTGAGGCTCCTGGCGCTCCATAAACTTAATATTAAAACACTTCAGGTGTGGTAAGGGTTCAATTTTGTTTAAATTTACTGCTTTTTAATAAGCTGTGCTCAAAATACATTTACTAATTATGGCCCAAAAGGTTATGTTTTTTGAATTACGAGGATTTGATGTATTCACTAAATTCTTTGTGAAAAAACAACAAAAGACTGTGCTGTTTTTTTCTTAAGAAAGAAAATCTTGTTCTCTGAAGTTTTCATCTCGAAACAATTGGGCAATTCTCTTCTCAAAACAAAAAAGAATTCTTCAGACAATCATATCCAAAACACTTCGAGAAAAAAAAGATTCTCACCAAAATCGTAAAGTAATACTAAAGGTCCATTTTTCAAATTTTGTGACACCATGTCCACATTTAATAGCTTTTTGTTTGACGAGGAATTAAAGCATGTGTAAATACGTGACAATAATATAAAAACAAAAATCAAAGTAGTTCTAACCGCATTGTGATATTCTGTTATATACATTTCAAGAGACAACCTGCTTACGTTTTCATCCTTTTTATCTCAAAACATGATTTTTTGCTTTATTTTTATCTGATATTTGGAGTCAGTTGTAGTATTGGTAACAACAATAAGTTTCAACTTTTTCTATGTGTTGTTATCTCTATTTTGAATGAAGCGATATAACTAAAAAGCCAAACCGTTGTTTTTAGTATGCCAGTTGTTTTGAACACAGCACTTTTTCAATTCACTGTTATTAATATGGGTCCTGTTCTGGGCAGTGGCTCAACTTAAAGCTCCCATTTGTGCTATGGCAACAATCGATAACAAATTTTTTTTCTTCTTCTGTATCTATTGAAGACTTTTTTGTTCAGGAGTAAATCAGGGTTCAGAATTTCACAGAAAAGGAGAAACTTAAGGTAGAAGTAAAAGCTATAGTAAAACATATTTTGGCCAGACTTTTGGTGATATGAGATAAATTTTTTGCCTTGTTTTGTTGATGCAACAAGAGCTAGTATGGTTCAAAAAGTCTATTTATTTTAGTATGTGTTGACTGTATAAAATTTGCTTGACATAGGATCAAAATTAATTGACCTATACAAGGGTTGTTATTAACCTAATTTTAAGTTCTGGTTAATGATTTTTTTTAGCTGAAATTCCAAAGTTATCCACTCTGGATGGGAAATTAAACGGGAAAGAATTTGAAATCAATGGTTGCAAGTTGGTCTTTACTAAAAACAACTGCAAAGTCACGTTCAAACCTGCAGAAGAGTGCGTGTTAAAACTTAATGACGCATTTCAAAAAATAGCTAACATTGACTTGAACGATCTTATTGGAAAAATATTACCAAGTGACTCCTTCAAACTTGCTTCGTTTGCTATTGGAGTGTGTGACGAAGGTCAAACAAAGATTGGTGAAGTCGAATTTATATGCGGTGTTGCTGAACCTTTTGATATAATCCCATCGAAAATGCAGGTTAGTTTTTAAGCTTCTATGAAAGCCAGCAATGTCCTATGAATTGGAGTACCGTCATCTCGAATTATGTTGAATTACCAACTCGGTCCATATGATTGCAACCAACTGGGCCCTGACTCAAGACATCTCTACAAATATACATCCAGTGATATAAGTTTAGGTTACAAAATGACTGATAGGTTAAAAAAACTTACCCTACATGCATTGACATAGGTTCTGGGTACGAAATGCTTGATAGGTTAAAACGACTGACATAACCATCATGTTGGGAATATTGTTCAATTTACAAATAATTTAATATTTTTAGTGCATTTTAGACACCCTATTTTTTCTGATTACACTATATGTGCATTCACAGCTGAATTTTGTAAACAGACTGACTCTAGGCCGAGTTGGTATATGAAATACCTGGGCTTAGTTAGAGGAAGAGTTGGAGGTGGGTTGAGATACCGGTGATTCCTATAAATTCTTCCATTTCTCATGGTTTGTGGGTCTGCTTGCCTTTCTTAAACATTTTTTCTCAGTAATCGCTTATATATTTTTTTTTTGGAATTTCTTGTCAAATTATAGCATGAAAAAAAGTAAATAGATTCATTTTTTATAAGACCTCTTGTTTTAGTACTGAACTGAAATATGCCCAAGTTTGGTCATTTTAAGCTTAAAGAGCAATGTTTTTAAATTTAAATTTTGTGTGAAACTAGAAGACCATAGAGAGTATCTATCGATCCATATAAATAATTTTTATTATATCTTTTCAACTGACAGATTTTCAATTAAAATAAAGGTTACGGTGTATTCTTTAAAAGTCTAACGTGTCCCAAGCTTAATTTATCAGCGTAAAAATTTTTTTTATATAAATCTTTTCTTATTTTGACTTTCGATATCTGAATGGAATGTTTAATTTGTAACTTTAAAATCGAGTATTGAAAATTTGAGTTAAACTGGCAAAAAGCTTTATAGAAATTGCTTGTTTTTTGGGTGCTGTGAAATTTAAGAAATTAGAATTTTTTTTTGGTATTTTTGCATTTGTTTGAAAGAATTTAACAGTTAATCATTAACCAGATATAAACATCCCACTGTTGATTTTTTATTTTAGGATTTTAAATGTGTATTAATTTATATATATATATATATATATATATATATATTTTTTTTTTATTTATTTATTTTTTTTTTTTTAAAGTAAATACTCTATTCATTTATTTTTTTTAATTTCATAAAATCAGCATGAAATGCAGTCCTCTAATTAAAGAAAGGAGTGTCTGAGCTTAAGAGTTTTAATAATTAATCCGCACCATTATTTTTTTTGTACTTTCATATAGAATTTTTTTATTTAAATATATTTTATTTTTTGTGTTATACATGTTTAACACGTATAACACGTATGACATATGTAAGACACGTATAACACGTATGACATATGTATAACACGTATGACATAGGTATAACACGTATTGCGCAGTGCTGCAGGATTTTTTTTCAGTATTTTATTGAGTATTTAGATTGCAAATATTTCCAATCTTTTCTATTTTGGATTGCATTATTACTGGAACGTCAAACAGGTTTCCAATCAATCTGTTATCTGCTTCCATATACGAATAAATTGCTCAAATAATATTCTTATTTTAAAGAGATAATTTGAATTAAATAATATTTGTATTATTATTATTAATATTTGTATTGTTAAATATATTTAAAGTTTTACTAATATTGCATAAGTTTAACAAAACAATATTTTTCCAATTCTTTTTACAAGGTTTGCACTGGGAGTTAGCCGTTTTTTCTCCTTTTTTGCCATATTGTAATATCTCTCATTTAGTGTCTGCTTTGTCAATCATAATAAGCAATGTCTAATTTTGTTTACACTGAAAATATTTCTTCAATGGAATATATCTGCCAGTCACTCCAATCCAAAGACATTTACTTTAGATTTTTAATACTAATGGGTTTAACAAACATTTACAATGTGCGTATATACAAAATTCTTCTTGTTTTTTACATTGTATAAAAATAAAGTTTTTTTCTTTGCTCATTTGTTGGTTAAAGTTGAACTTCGTGTTCTTGGAAGAGCTGTGCGTTTGATAATAATATTGTTCGAAAATACTTTTTTTTTTTCAAATAAACAAAGCATTTTTATTTCTTTAATGAGATTTTGATATGTAGAATTAATATTACATTTCTATAAATACATTATTTCGCATAAATGCATCAAACATTACTTGTGGTTTTTTTTTTTTTTTTCCTGCTTTTTATCAGCATTAAATAATAATAATAATAATAATAATAATAATAAGCGTAATTATAATTAAAGTTATTATAAAATTTGAATCAAACTATTTGATAATTTTCTGCTTTTAACTATCTATATTTCAAAGAAAAAAGTGTTTGGGTGTTATAATAATTATCTAATAGGCTTAAATGCAATTTTTTTATCAAATCAATCACCTCTTCCTTTTGTACTAGTGGTTATGTGAGATTATCTTTTGTAGCAAGTAATGTGCAAATGTACATAGAGAGAAAATTTTTTTGAAATATGTGTCTATCTTAAAAGTTTATGTTTCTTACTAATTTGAAATATCGCTCAAAGCTAAAATATTTGTATGGTGTCATTTATTTCATAGCTTACAAAAGGTGTATTCAAGCTATCCTTCCACAAAAATGCAATTACACTTGAAAATATCGCTTTTAGTCTTACTGAGGGAAAAGTAAAACTCGGAGAAATCAGTGATCTTGCATTTCAAGCTACAAAGAACAAAGAATCTAAAGATGCCGAATTTAAGATAACTGCCCAAGAAATCAAAGCAATTCTTATATATAAAGCTTTTGTGAAAACTGATTTAGAAAGTGAAGTTAACAATGCAATATCAAAATTAGTGATCAAAGATGCTATTTTAACTGGTATTCGAAAAGGAGGTGATGGTAGTTATGCTCTAGTAGCAAAAGGGAAAGGTAATGAAATTTTTTTTCATACTTAGGCCATCAAAAAGTAGTGGTCATTCATAATTTTTGTGCTAACATTAAATAACCAAAATGATATGCAGCATAAATCTCTTCAAGGTTTTATTTGACCGTTAAGAAATTTAGGTCTTTAATTTGTACTACCATTGTTACTCATAAAATATTACAAAAAGTTTTGAAATATCAAAAAGGTTATTGCTTTTCTTGAAATTTAATCAATTTTCAGTGATAATTGTCCGTATGAAGCACATTGAATTCCTATCCAAAAAAAAAAAAAAAATACAAGTAAATTTCGTCAACAGTCATTAGTAAGGACCATTAATTGCTAGAAAAATGTTTTTTTTTCTCAAGTCTTGGAATTTTTCTAAACTGTCCATTTTGAAGATACAGAAACAAGTCAATTTCACAAATGTAAAAATAATTTTATTGTATTTTCTAAAATTTCTTTTTTTTTTTTATTTCTTTATTAGATTTTCTTTATTACCCAACAAGGTTCCGTATGTCAACGAAGCGCATTTAGTTGTTATATAGAGCTAATAAATTTAATTTACAGCATTTTTCATTGGTAATTTATTTGTAAATATTTTAAATTATTTTATTTTTCTAAGTATTTTTTTTTAAGCTCTTCATAATTTTTGTCATTTTGGTAACTTTTGTTTATAAATCAAAAGGCAAATGTCATTCAATATTTTTGAATGGCTATTTGTTACGATAATGATTTAATAAACAGTTTTTGGTATAAAAGAAAGGAACAAAATTTAATCAAAGACAATTTCTTTCAAGTATTTCCATGTAATCAAAACGATAATTTGTGTATTTAGGAATAAATTCGTCCTTTTCATCATCAAAAGTAATAGATTTGAGTAGTAAGTCTTACTTTAAATGTTAAAGATTCACATTAAAAATAAGAAACTTTGTATCTGGCTTTTAATATACCCACTGATAAAAAAAACGATAATAACATTGTGTCCCTTTTGTTTGTCTAAGTTGTTTGTTAGCCACATTAAAGACCCCGCTGACTCTAAGTACCTGTATGATTTTATTCCATTTATGTAAAGTACAGGTACGAAACAGCCCAAAATCTTTTCTTCAAACTTACGCACTCGAGTTGTTTGTACTAGTTATCCTTTTGTTTTTTTCTGAAACTTTTATCACAATATTTTTCATGTATGATATGATTCTTTTTGCTTGACCAAATGTGAAAACAGGGTTAAAAAACGATATGACAACATCAGAGATAAACATCTCTGGAGCTTTCTTCTATAAGTTCTACCAGGTACATAAAGGTTTTTGCAGTTAGACCCAGTTTGCTGTATCCTAAAAACTTTTTGCATTATTTTTGCTTTTATAACTATATTTTAAAACACAAAACAATTGATTGAGACAAATTGTTTTTTTTATTTATTTATTTACCATAATGGTGGCAGATCATCGAACTGTCGAACTTATTAAGAGATTACCACCCACGCTATAAAGCATATGACCTACCTCTGAGCCTCATGACGATAAATACATTTATTAAATTTTTTATTTTGTTATTAATTTAAATCATTATTTAGGTTTATTTCACAAACATGGCCAGGTACACTTTGTTTTATGGAGGTTTTAACTGATCCTAACTCTAACTTATTACTGTAGAATTTAGTAAAATTGATGTGGTGATTGCTAAAGCTACCTTCAGTTGAAAACCAAAATTTCAATTGAACTTTTTATGCAGAACATGGTATACATAGGGGCTGAAATTCTAGAAACCCTAAAGTCTGAAAATTTTTTCAAAACTGCTTCAAAAACAGGAAATAGTAGACCACTTATAAGTGATCAAAGAGAGCTCAACTTTCAAGGAGCTAAACACCAGTAAAACAACTAATCTCTAATAAAACAACTTAAGACATTTTGCTCAATTTTCTTTTTGTAGTGCTCATTTTGTTTATCTGGTTAATAAACGTAGTATTGGTGATTAAAAAAACTAATTTTATTATGATACATACCGAGATTACCATGCAAATTAATAAATTGATAATTACAATAAAGTATCTTAATACCGCTAAATTTTCAAAATTTCACCTCCCCCAGATTTCAACACATTTCAAAAAATATCTAGCTCCCCCATAATTGAGAAAAACACGATTTGAATAATGGTCAATAACTTCTGGAAATAATTGGTGTGAAAATATAAATACACTAGCAATTAAAACTTCCTTTATGTTTGCTTCTCCTTTTTACTAAAAAAGTTATTTTTGAAATTTTAGGCTCAGGGATTGAAAATGCCGAATCAATTGATGGTTTACTTGTTATTAAAGATGGTGATGTAGGAATTAATATTAAATTCACAAAAGTTAAGCTTATTGAGATATTTGCAAATATATTGAATAAAGCTAGATGGGCAATACCAGCAGAAAATAAACTCAATCAACTGATTGTAAATGTCACACTTCAATATGCAAGTGCTGATATCGAGCCTTATGAGTCAATTATTGATACAAAATTAATTCATGGCTGTGCTATTAAGGTAACTTTCCCTGTCAATCTACCAGCGAGAAAAATAGACAAATCAAAGGTGGAGAGCAACAATATAGTCATTAATGTCATTATAAAAAATGGCGAAGAAGCATTTTTTAAATTCCCTGATGATGTCTTTGAAAATGGCTTAAGTCTTGTGTCTTTATTTTCTTCAGAAGCCATTGCAGATGATGCTAAAAAATATTTACTCTTGGATGATGTAACTATCAAACTCAAGACTTTTAATATCAATTTTAAGAGCAAAGAGCTGTGCTTTGAAGCATTAATATCCAAACCAGTGGTGTTAGGTAATAAATTGTTGAAGGTTACAGACGCTCGCATTGGTGTCATCGTTTCTGAAAGTAAGGTTGATTTTGGACTTGATGGAAACTTTAAATTTGAGGATTCCTTGTTATCAATCATGATAAGAAACAACAAAGGTGGAGGTTTTACTCTTAAAGGTAAGCATAGATATTTCAATATATAGTTTTTTTTTTTGTGCAGTACGGCAAGTTACGTTAGTGTCTTGTATGGACAGTACATCCAACTAATCAACAGCTGTCATTTGCTTGGCAAGTTATAACCCTGTGGTAAATAACCCAGTGCTTGTGTTAACGTAAGTAGGTTGGTGTTAGAACAGTTAGCTAGCTACTTTTTTCTACACTTTTATCAAATAATACGGTTCATTTTTGTTACACAAGTTAACATTTTAAGTCATACAGCACATGCTGATTTTTTTTTTTAATTTTTGCTGCAAAAAAAGACGGTAGCAAATTTTTATTTTTTTATGCTAATACTATCACCTGGTAAAATAGACGTTGTTTTCTTTATTCTAGATTCTCACATTTCTTGTTTCTTTTGTGAGTGAAAATTTGAAGAATAACAAAACTCAAAAGTATTTTCCAAAATGATTAATTTCCAAAAATCAAATGTAATTCTTGTTTGGACTTCAAATGATTTAATTTTTGATGAAAATATTAAAATCAATTAAATTAAATGCCATTCAAAAACTCAAATAAAATTTCAGGTTTGAGTTTAAACCCTATCATGAAGTGCATTAAATAGGTTTGCTCGACAGTTAACTAAAAAATTAACTAAATAATTTTATACTTCTGTAGCTACCTAGGTAGTATAAATTAGGGTAACCTACAAATGTAAGCTATTATTTCACGTAAAATATTAACAAAAAATCCAAAATTTTTTGTTCTCTGCTGAATGAAAGATTACATTACCAGAAAATATATTTTCTTGTTTCTAGGTGATATTGATAATTTACATGTGGATGAGCTGATGAGACTTTTTAATCAAAAGGATTTAGTAGCTGAGGCGAAAAAACATTCAAATAATTTAAATTTTGGTATCAAACAACTCAATTTTTCTGTGAAATTTGGAAAAGGTGTTAAAAGTGCACTACGGTGAGTCGCAATTTTGGTTTAACTGGAAAATGACTGAAGATCATCTATTGAAAAATTTATTAAAATGTCTTTTTTCCAATGCCTATGCCTAAACACGCCTATTTTATTGAATTCAGTTTTGAATTTTAAAAAATTGTGTTCTACTTCGATACAGCATGGTTTCTGTAAACATTAATTGTTATGGTTTTTCTATGTTTAGAAAGATAGTTTGGTAGACCTAGAGTCTATGCCTAAAATTGACAATGTTTAAAAAGTGACATTTTTTTAAAAATTTTATTTTGCTATGTTTTTCACATTTGGCACGATACTACGCGTTGTTTACGTTTATTTAATTTTGTTAATTTATATTGTTTTGCTAAAAACTTGACATTTTATTAAAACTTTTTTAAGTTTTGTGTGTTAAGCATTCAAACAAGCGACTTTAATTATTCAAGAACTTCGATCCTCTTTGAATATTACTTTAAAATTGTGTTAATTATGACTGTATTGCATTAATTATCACTGTAAGCAACAACAAATTATTTTTTAAGTTTTGGAGAAAAACGGTTTAAAAAAAATATTGAATAAATCAAATTTGTTTTTCTGTATTCATCTATTTATAAAGGTTTAAAATGATGATTATAAAAATTTATTTATTAAGGCTTAAGGACAAATATTATGTTTATTTATAATTTAATTACAAAAATAAATAATTTTAAAAGCTTTTTTATCATTATTTTTAGTCTATCTGGTGTTCCTATATTATTTGGCTCTAAAAATCTGATATTTGAAGGGTTTGTCATAAAAGATGAAGGCGTTGATGACTTATTGTTTGATAATGATTTAATGTCACAAGACGAAAAAACTTCTCAGAGACATCTTCTAGGAACTGATGACAAAACTTCTACAGAAGAGAAAGAAGGTACTGTCCAAAATCATCTAACAAATGAAGATTCAGGAAAAAGTTTTGAGTATCAAAAGCAAAATAACAGTGGAGAAAAAAAATCAAATTTTCTTACTAACACTACGGTTGAAATGGGAGATGAAATATTCCCAAGTAGTGAAGAGGATGATGACCTTGTAAGGTATAAATTGCCGCATTTTCATATCTCATTTTGATCCTTTTTCTTTAAAAGTTGTTGCGTTCATTAGAACCTTAATTTATACCATTTTTTGATATATGGAAATTTTAACCAACGTAAATTCACTAAAATTCTTGAGCGTAGATGCTTTAATAAACATTCATCCTTAGAAAGCATGTAATTTTTTTATGCTGTTCCCCTTTTCCCGTAATGCTTTATCACCATTGGTGGCTTATAATTGTGGGTTAAACTCTTCCGTTAGCTACTTCTACTTAAGCATCCATTTCATTAATTTTCAGATTGCTTAGTTATGGACAGGGAAGAGAATGTTTTCATTGTTTGATTACTAAGATTTTTTAATTTTAAAACAAATAGAAATGATGTTTAGTTGCTAATTCTTAAAAAAAAATTTAAAATTTAGACACAGAATATAATTTAAAATCACTAACAATTACAAAGTTAGAAATCAAAATAATCACTAATTTATTTTCAGAAAATCTAGATAATCATCTTAAATTTGTTGATTTATTTCTAACCATTTTTCAAAAATTCTATTTTGTTCCATGCATGCTTAAATAATATATTTGAATGCAACTTTAGTTACACATCAGATGACTTTGGAGATAAAAACCCAGTAAAAGAATCTCAAATGGTACAACGTAGATCAACAGCTGTTGTGGAGAAACGATCCCCTGGGAAGAAGCAAGTGGGTCTGGCTGTTTTGGCAACAGCTGTACCAATAACCGATATCTCTTCTCATATTTCAGGTCAAACATCAGAAAGCTGGTTAAAGGTTGACTTAGGTAAGAAATTTGAAGAATAACAAATCCGTAGTTCGTCGCGTTGCCAACTGAGTTATACCAGTTTCTTGTTTTTGATAAAAAATTTGTAATAAGATTTTCATATTATTTTTTATTAAACAATGAAAATCTTTAAAATTGGCTATTGTTTAAAAACGCCAATCAAAAACAAACCGAGCAATGAAAATACAGGTTGATACATACAGAGAGACAGAATTTTTAGCCTATTATATCATAGATTAAACATTCAAACATCACATGAAATTCTTCTTCTTTTTTTCTTTGCTCAATTCATTTGTAGTTTAAAGTTAACCTTTTTGTTCCAGGATGAGTTGCATAATAGTTTTATGGTTCAGTAATTCTATTCTTCAAAAATTCTTTTTTTCAAATAAACAAATATTTTTCAGAGATTATTTTAATATACTTTTATTACACTGTAGCTGTATACCCACCAAGATTTGGCTATTTGGTGTACATAGCATTTTAGGATGTGGCAAAACAATTATATTAAAATTATATTATAAACAAAACTCAGTTCGTTGAATTTTGGTTTGTTATTATTTTTGTTTTAAATATCATGTGCGTTCTTGTTGTTGTTATCCAGATCAGCCCATTGTTTAAAAACGACCAATCAAAAGTGTGTGATGTTAAATTTTTGTAGTAACAAACCAATTAAAATCTTTATAATTATTATGACTGATGGGAAAATGACATAATCACTACTTAATACCTGGAATAACAAATGGAAAGGAAAAGCCAATTGGTTTAGTTTGTTAAATCCAAGTATGAGGGTGCGTGAACGAAATTATTACAGAGATTAATATTTTAGGAAGTTTTCAAACTTTATAATCAAAATAATAATCATATAATATAATGCTGTGAGAATACATTATTTTAAATGGAAATTTTTTACACCTAACGTAATAAGAATAACTTCTTCATAAATGAGAGAGCTCTTTTGTGTACTCATTGCCATATAATTTTTGGTGGAAGATGATGAAATAAAACTTTTTCCACGACTTAAAGTTTCATACTGATGAACCAACAGTTCTCAGCCGTGCAGCCATGTATATTAAATACAAGCTTTGTATAAAAACCAAACAAAAATGTTATAAATGATACACTGTAGAGATTCACATGATGTCAATCATTTGTAACGAATTGGACAAGGGAATATTTTTTGATTTCTTCAAATTATGAAAGTCTCTCTCTTTCTTTATGAGATTTCCATCATTATACATGAAAATCTCAGTTTTTTTGTTTACACGCTGGGAACTTTTTTAGTGCTTGGTTTCTACTGTTGACACGTAAGACTTCCCACCGAATAGTTGGAGTTTCGGTCTTTTATCTTCCCGATTTATTTTGATAATTTGGTGTCATTTTTATGTATTTTGATGTAGATTTTGTATAGTTTGCAAACCTAAGCTTGCATGACATTGCACTTATAACAATATATCCTTTAATTTTATAATTCAGAATGCCTGATGTGATTAGCACTTTGCAAAATACGTTGTTATTGAAATAGTTTTGGTCAAGTGGATCAATTTTGGAAGTTGCATTTTTTTTATTTGAGTTGGCTGATGAGTTGATTTTTTTGCGTTGTGCAAACTAATTTCATATTTGGTTTGCAACTTTAACTAACTTTTATTAATTTTTTATCTAGCTTTCCGTTTAAAGATTTTCTTGCTGAGACAATCATTTATAACGGAGGAAATAAAATAAAACTATTATGATATAATGATGTCATCTCAAATTTAAGACATTAAAGTTTGCTTCATCTGATTCAATACAAAAGATTGACGTCATATATCTTGAGGCTCTGAAGGAATAGTTTATATAAAACTTTTTTTTTATACGAGGTTGAGAATCATTGGTCATTGGTTCTCTAGTGTGGAGTTTTGTAGTACAAAAGAAGTTCTTCATCTAATTTGCTTTTACTGAGAACACAATGGATTATATCAAAATTGAGAAATGTTTTTAAAACATTTTGAAAATTTATTTCATACTCTGTATAATATTTAAGGATTTTATACTTTTATCCCATAACATTGTATATAATTTTGCTAAGGATTGCCGTGTAAGCAGTATGAAACTTTAAGTACAAAAAACAAAGTAGTAGTATTTTATTTATATTAAAACTATTTTATACCGATCTAATAGAAAATTACAAAAAGATGCATTATATAGTTATTTTAAAGCTAATGATTAAATGACATTGGATATAGAATCTTATTAATAAGAGAAGCAAATTTGTTTAGATGCAGAGATGGAAATAAGTATTTGTTGATCAATGTAAAAGATAACAGTAACGGTTAAACAGGGTTTTTTTGTTTGTGTGTACGTAATTATGCATGTATGCACAAGCAGGCAGGCAAGCAAGAAAGTAACTGATCCATATATATATATTGTTATTTACAGATCTTCTTTTTTTTTTAATTAGTATTATTGCTGTCAAACACTGGCGAAATTAAATTTGAGAATGAAGAAATAAAAAGAATTGTTAAAGAGATTTGCGAAGAAAGCCGCAGAGGTAAGAATTTTTAAGTTCATTTCACCCTGAGAATTTTTAGTACATGAACAAATTAAATTCTTTAGAAAAATATAAATCTTTAGATAAAGATGTGTGCCTGTTTAGTAAAAGTAGCTTTATGGTTTTTTGTTTTGATGCCTGTTTTTTTTTGGAAAGTCCATATATGTATATATATTTTTTTCTTTTTTTTTTGCATTACATTTTGAAAAGAGCTAAAAATTTTACTTTTTTTTTTAGTTGAATTTTTACATCTGTAGCTTTTCAATTATATATATATATATATATATATTATATATATGTATGTATTTATTTATTTATTTCATTTTCCAACTTTTATTCTAATACCTGTCTGTTAAGTGTGATTCAGTCTCTCTAATTTTTTGTTTATTTTAAATCTTATAAAAAAAGAAATTTATGGTGTAATTTTTTATCTGATTTAGAGTTTTGTATATTAAAGATAGAATTTTATATTTAATTTTAAATTATTAAAAGAAAACTTTATGAGGACAGCTATCATTATCTTAATTCCAGAATTCAATTTCTTTTTATTTGTTATTTTATGGTTTATTTGTTTTATATTATTTGTGTAGGAGTTTACTTCAAGGGAAAATTCAAGCTACCTGGCAAAGATTTTGCTGATTGTGGAACCAGTAATATCTGTGCATTCTTTAAAAAAAGGAATTTAGATGCTGTTTTATTCTTTGAAATATCTGTTACTAAAACTCTGTTTACATTGAGTGCTTGCTATGAAAAAGAATTAAAGATGGACTCTGAGGAAACATCAATCATAAAATTTAGTAGATTTACCTTATACATTCAAGTTGGGTCAGCTAATTCAGTCATGCTAGAGGCTCAGATGCTATACAAAGATATAAAGTTTAAAGGTAAAATTTCTTGTTTTAATTTTGTTTGAGCCGCCTCAGCAAAAATAAATAATTAAAATTTTTTACATCAAAGTACTGTTTAGCTTGTACTTGATGAGCTTATATTATGTTTACAAACTGTCCGTACTTCACGGCAAGTGTTATACATTTTACAATCAACATTTATTATTTTAATTTTCTTGAAGTTTGTTTATTATGTTTTATTTTATATTTATATTTTTATATATTTATGGGCATATTATATTCTGTGTCAGATACTGTTTATGCTATATTATTGGAAAAGATTATTTCCTATATTCCAATTTCTTTCAAAAAATTATTTTGGCATTCTGCTGTCAGTGCCAAAATTTTATTTTCTAAATAATGATTTGTAGAATCTGAGATTTGTTAAAGTCTTATCTGAATGTACTATTCAAGAAAAGCGGCTATGCTGCAGCTGTTTGTACTATTGGATTTAGACTCATGCTTTCAGAAAAGTATCTGGGCTTCAATGTGAATCAAAAAAGGCTCATTTCATGACATTTTATAAGAGCTATCCAAATAAATGTCAACTTTTTTAAAAATTATTTTTAGTAATTTTTTATTTTTTATGAAGTTGTAATGTTGGAAATATTTTCTGAGAGCTCATTGGTCTCTATAGAGCATATTGTTTGGTGTTTTAGCTGAAATGGTATTCAACGGTGTAGTGACACTCTCTGCCACAATTTCTAGTGATTGGCAGGTGTATGAAGGATTGACTATCAGTAATGTTAAACTTAGTGCACCACTTAGTTTGAACTCATTTCTCCCTACAATATTTGGTATGTTCTTTTTGCTTTAAAGTTTAAAATTTCTATTAATTAATTATTAATTAATTATTAATTAATTTAAAATTATATTCAAACCTTATAATACTAGAGATTATTTTTTTGAGAAATTATTATTTTTTCATTAGTTTTATTATTAATATATATTTTTTTTAAAGTAATATCACTAATTACATAGATATCTATACACACCAAAACATAAACTTGTTGAAATAGAATGTTATTGCTGTTTCGTTGATTTATGTTCAGTAGAATTTCAAGACAAACAATTCTCCAGATGAGCTTTTAAAGTCCCGATGACTTCCATTCATTTACTTGAGAAAAAATCTCTAAATTTGATTAAAATGATTTGTGAATGTTGCATTTGCCATATATCAATTTTAAAATACTTGAAAATACTACTGGATACCAAACTATAGTTTTTAGGGGTAGCGATGACCTAAAACCTTTGAAAGGTAACAAAGAAGGTTTTCCTGAAGCAAGCTTTGAGAGCAAATTTTGAGAAAACAAACCTTTTTTATTGATATTTTTTAAATGCATCTGCCTAAGATTTTTGTAACCATAAAATTCAATTTACATCACAATAATTTTTATCATATTAGCACATGTTAGTGTCATCATAGCACATGTTAGTGTCATCATAGCACATGTTAGTGTCATCATAGCACTTGTTAGTGTCATCTTAGCACATGTTACTGTCATCATAGCACATGTTAGTGTCATCATAGCACTTGTTAGTGTCATCTTAGCACTTGTTAATTTCACTCTAGCACCAAGAGTTCTTGTGTTCTTCTCAAATCATTTAAATCAAACTACTCTGGGACCCAAATAGTCAGAAAACTAGTATTTAAAAATTTACATTTTTTAGCTCCTCTAAAATATTTATTTACGTCATTTGGAAATTTTTTGCTAAGTTTGATAATTTTTTCCAAATGTGACTATTTTCTTCTTATCTCCCCTGAGTACCATTAACAGAGCTAATGAATTTATACACATTTTGAAATATAACATCTGGTATCAAGTGAAGGCTTATTATGAAAATAATCAGTCTGAATTGTTTTTAATTCACAGAGACAGTTGCGAGCATAAAAATTGGAATTTCTGATAAACCTATAACTGCTGAAATTCATGGTGGAATGTACGTTAGGAATCCACTGCAAAGTTACTTTTATGCTCGGATTTCAAAGTTAAATCTTGTTACATGTGCTAAAGCTTTTGGATACGATGTGACCAATTTCCCGAAAACTTTGAAAGAAGTAGGATTCATAGAATCGTTTGCGGTATCAATGAACTTGTACAAGGAGGGTAATAGTTTGTTTATTAAAAATCATTTACATCAAACTTCACATGAGCATTTAATTTTATTTTATAAGAACGTTGAAACTTTTAAATACCAAAATTCTTAGAATGCATCAAAAAAATATTGAGGCACAAATTTGATAAAATTGCTCTGAGGAAATTAACAAAACTCACCAAATAGCAACGAAATACAAAAATTAATAAAAATTTTTTCGAGAAATGTGGTAGAAAAACTGCAATAAATATTGGATTAAAAATGAATTAACACAAAAAAAGTTATTAGAAATAATTTGAGAAGAGATGGCAGTTATTTGAGAAAAATAGCTTGGGGATGAAATTATTGGATGAAAGGTGCAACTTGTACTTGGAAATTTGCATATAAAATGATACATCATTTTTTACTGTGGTTATAGTCACACTTATATTGCACATATCACCTTCCCTCCCTTTTAAAATAACCCAAACGTCTATCTCACGACTCAAACATACTCTCGCCACCCAACCATACTCTCGCCAACCAACCATACTCTCCCCACTTAATCATACTCTCGCTACCCAACCATACTCTTGCCACCCAACCATGCTCTTGCCACCCAACCATACTCTTGCCACCAACCATACTCTTGCCACCAACCATATTTTTGCAACCGCACTCTCACAACCCAATCATACTCTCGCCACTCAACCTTATTCTCGCCACCCAACCATGTTCTAGCCACCCAATCATACTCTTGCCATCCTACCATACTCTCGCTACCCAACCATACTTTCGCCACTCAATCATACTTTCGCCACTCAATCATACTCTTGCCACCCAACCATACTCCTGTCACCCAACCATACTCTCACAACGCAACCATATTCTTGCCTCTCAACTATATTCTTGCCGCCCAGCCATACTCTCGCCACTCAATCATACTCTTGTTACCCAACCATACTTTCGCCACCCAACCATATTCTTGCCACCCAACCATGCTCTCACAACCCAACCATATTCTCACCATCCAACCATACTCTCGCCACCCAACCATGTTCTCTCCAGTCAATCATACTCTTGCCACCCAACCATACTCTCGCCACCTAACCATTCTCTCGCCACCCAACCATACTTTTGCCACTCAATTATACTTTTGCCACCAAACCTTATTCTCGCCACACAACCATATTCTCGCCACATAACCATATTCTTGCCACCCAACAAAGCTATCTCCACTCAATCATACTCTTGCCACCCAACCATACTCTCGCCACTCAGTCATACTCTCACCACTCAGTCATACTCTTGCCACCAAACCATACTCTCGCTACTCAATCATACTCTTGCCACTCAACCTTATTCTCGCCACCCAACCATGTTCTAGCCACATAATCATACTCTCACCACCCAACCATACTCTCCCCACTCAATTATACTCTCGCCACCCAATCATATCTCTCCACCCAATTATATTCTCACATTGCAACCACATTCTTGCAGCCGAACCATACTCTCGCCACATAACCATATTCTTGCCACCCAACAATACTACTATCTCCACTCAGTCATACTCTCGCCACCCAACAATACTCTCGCCACTCAGTCATGCTCTTGCCACTCAGTCATACTCTTGCCACCAAACCATACTCTCGCTACTCAATCATACTCTTGCCGCCCAACCATACTCTCGCCACCCAACCATATTCTTGCAACCATACTCTCACAACCAACCATACTCTCGTCACCCAACCATGTTCTAGCCACCCAATCATACTCTCACCACCCAACCATCTCTCCCCACTCAACTATACTCTCGCCACCCAATCATATCTCTCCACCCAATTATACTCTCACAACACAACCATATTCTTGCAGCGGAACCATACTCTCGCCACTCAATCATACTCTTGCCACCCAACCTTACTCTCACAACCCAACCATATTCTCGCCACCCAACTATATTCTCACCACTCAACCATACTCTTCCCACTCAACCATACTCTTGCCACCCAACCATAATCTAGCCACCCAACCATATTCTTGCGACCCAACCATACTCTTGTCACCCAATGATATCTCGCCACCCAACTATTTGTAAAACTTGCCCTGATTTGTATTAAACTTGCCCTGATTCATAATATAGTTTACCCTGCTTTGTTGTAACCTATGCTTCCCCGATTTGTAATAAACCTCTGCCCCGATTTGTAATAAATATTCAAATTTATTAATGCTCCATTTTCAATAAAAATTGGCACGAAGCTTAATTTAATATTCTCAATTCAATAGTAACAATAAAATATCTACACTTCTAAAGTGCTGCCACCTGCTGTGCCTAAATTTACCCAAAAAACTAAAAGTGCATCAATTTGGCTTTAATTTGGCACATTGTGTCATTGTGTCATTTCAACATTTCTGGCTGACCACCATCTGTGGTTTTAAAAATATTTGTGTTTGTCAACTCGGGCATTAATAATTAAAGAGATAAAACGCATGTCATGAGTTATAAAATTTTATTCAGCGTTAAACCTTAAATTTTTAATTGTAACTAGCCTGATGATAGAAGCAGCATGACTCCTGAAACATCGCTAAATAAATTTTATAACTCATGACATGCGTTTTATCTCTTAATCATCTGTGGTATTTAAATTTCATTGAAATTTAAATGTGGTATTGTATTGTTGTTGTGGTGTCTGTGGTATATTTTCTAATTTCAAAGTTTTGCTACCTATCAGGCCTAAAGCTAAAAAAAGTCCAAAATCTATAAGTGTTTCAACTGCAATCGGGCTTTTTATTAAAAGATTGGATATAAGAGATTTTTGAACTTGGATATATTTAAAAGTAATTGTTATAAAATTTATTGTGAAAATTTTTTATAAGAATACTGAAATTTAAGAAGTACGAGATGCTTGATTTTGTAAGAAGCATTTTTATAAGAAAAAATTTTGAAATTAAGTAGTATCACTATAGGTACTTTTTTTTTATAAGGAACAATTTTATAAAAAGCATTTTTTATAAGAAATATTTTTGTAAGAAACACTTTTGTAAAAAATAATTAGGAAATTAAAGTGTTATTTTCAGATACTTCTTTTTATAAAAAACTTTTTTACGAGGGACATTTTTATAAGAATCAATGGCAAAATTGTGTTTTTGCTTTTCATTTTTGTAAACGCTTGAGAACTGACTCATTATAAAAATACCTCTTACAAAATCAAGCGTCTTGTACTTCTTAAACTTACAGTATTCTTAATAAAAAATTTTTTGAATAAAAATTTCTTATAAAAATGCTTCTTGTAAATAGAAATATCTGGCAGTGATACTTCAATTTCCCAATTGTTTCTTATAAAAATACAGGATAAATGTTTTTTTTTTTTAATTTAGTTGTATTTAAAAGTTTATTACAAGTCGTGGCAAGTTTATTAAAAATCGGGGAAAGTTTATTATAAATTGGAGCAACTCTTGTTATGATAGTAATAATATTACGATTATTTACACAGGATAGCCACTTCAGTGAATGTCACTGTTATTAATGTAGGTCCTGTTCCGGACAGTGGCTCAATTTAAAGCTGCCATTTGTGCTATGGCAACAATCAATAACGATTTTTTTTTTTGATTTTTTGTAATCAAACAATTTTTCTTCCAATCGTAAATTTTGCTCGCTCTCTCATGGATTTGAACACGTGTCATTTTCAATTACAATTCCCTGTAATGTTTTCAGAAAATGTGCTACCGCTACGTCACATTGCCGTATTACAAATTGGGGAAAGTTTATTAAATATAGGGGCAAATTTATTACAAATAGGGGCAGGTAATAAAAATTGGGGCTGGTATTACAAATCGGGGCAGTTATTACAAATCGGTGCATAACAACTCTATGTAAATATCGATTAAGGAGTTGCTATATTTAATCTTGGCAATAACTATGATTTTTGAAAACATTTAATAATGAACAAATCACAGATATTCGTGTGAGAAAATAACCAACGTTATTTTACCACATTTTATTGCCGTTTGATGGGTTTTATGAACTTCAAATGTTAAAAATATTGCTTAAAAAAATGCTGGCATCTTAACGGATAAGATTTTCGATTTTTTTTTTTTAGATTTTTTTCCTCGAATTTTCTGATTCTGCCAAAAATGAAATTTTGTGTGAAATTTTCTCTTATGATTTTAGAAAAAATTATTTTATTTCTTTTAAGCAACTATAAAGATTAATCAGTTATCTACATTAAACTTTGCCTTTGTTTATCTTCTTTACTTTTATATATTTATAATATATTTATAAGGGTATCTTGTGGAATACATAAACATCTCTAAAATTATTCTAATTAATTATTGTCTACTAATAATAATAATAATAATAATAAGTGCCCCTAAATTTTGGCCTTTTAAAATATTCGTAGGTATATTCGTGTTAATTTGTATATTTTTGTAAAAAAGTTTTAGTTTTTCTTATTCGTATTGTGTTGCCTAAAAAGAAAACTATAATAATTGATAAAGGGTAATTTTTATGACAGTAAATCTTGATAAATTATGATAATCATGAAAAATTTCCTCACCACATATAATGGCTTTTAGCTTGAAGCGGTGATGAATGAACTTTTTTTAACTGTACGTTTATAAGAAAAATAATTAATTACTAATAATTATATTAATTTGTTGCAGATATTAAATTGAGTGGAGGTGTGTTGATCAAACCTGGGTTCTTTCTTGAAGGGACCCTAAATATTCTTGGATTCAATATCACAGGTGCTGTTGAAATAACTCCGGAAAAATTTTACCTACGCATTGATATGGAGCCTATCAGGTAAGAATTTCAATAAAATAACTTTAAAAATAAGAAATCAATTATTTATATTTCAATATTTAGCATGAAAGATATGTTTACCAACCTTTACATAGGCTGCTTTTGAACTCGGATTTCATTTTCAAGGGATTTAGTTTCTAATTTTTTGAACAAATATGTATAAGTTTTTCAAAGTATTTGAATCTGGTTTGAGAAGTGCAAATAAAAACTAACAAGTTTAAGAAAAAAATGATTAAACCATAAGATATGGTCGAGGTGTATAAAACACTAAACAAGTTGAATCCAGAATTGCTTTGAAATATTTTTGATCGTAAGGTTAGCCATTATGATCTTTGAACTTTGTGTCTTGTTAAACTCCCAGTTGCTTGCACTGTTACTTATGGCAAAAATTCCATGTAATTTATAGGTAGTTTTGTTGAACACCCTTCCAGATGATTTTAAAAACAGTGCAAGTGTTCCCATTTTGAAACAGAAGGGAAAACTCTGGAAAGGCTGTTGCATATGCTCTTGTTATAAATAGTTCTTTGAAATTTTAAAATTGTATCGCCTCCTTGTATTATTTTGTTTAGTATATTTTTGTTAGTATACATTAGCCTTTAATTTGTTATAATTTCTTTTATCATACCTCACGTACTATGATTGATTTAACTAACTTTAAATATCAGATTGGATTGAATTGAATTGAACATGTAATAGAAAGTGAAACCCATTGAAACAAATTCAAATGAAAATGCATTTGGTACAAAAATTTTCTTGCTTTCTAATTCATATATATATATGTACCTATATATTACATTATGTTATTTCTCATACATATGTATGTGTACATTACCTTATTTCTCATACATGTATGTATACATTATTTTATTTCTCATACATGTATATGTACATTACCAAATTTGGTTTTTTATTAAAAGTAAAAAAAAGGTTTTAACAACTATCTAAGAATATATTGAAATATAAAAGAAGAAATTAGAAAATGTGGGCAATAATTTCATTGCCTTGTCACGAGTAACATCCATTATGAATTGGTGTCTGTATCATTTATATCAGTGAATATTGCAAAATCATCTGATAAACATTTTAAATTAAAAAAAAAAATTTTTATATTTTTCTATTTGAAAAAAACTTGTTTTTGTACTCTATGTCCAAAGCAAGTCTTTTTTTAAAGTCTTTTTTTTTTAAAGTGTCTAGAAAACTTTTTTTTTCAAATTATGGCTTAAAATGATCTCCACCGATCAAAACGCTTGATTTTTCGAAAATTGATATAACCAGAACAGCTTGTTTTTTTGTGATAGTTTTATGCATAGTTTGCCATTGAGCATATCCGTATGACCCAAAATGACCAAAAACAAGACTTCTTTGGACATTATCAAAAAATGGCTCTATTTGATTTTTCTAATTTTTGACATGATGCTATTGGGAATGATACTTTAACATCCTACACAAATCGTGTGTCTAGAAAAATTTTTGTATTTAAGTTATGGCCTTAAGTGCTTTCAACCAATCAAAACGCTTAATTTTTGAAAAATCGATTTAAACTGGATAACTTTTTGAATAGTGATGGAATAAAAGCAACACAATGATTTACTGATAACTAGCTTGCCAAGGGCATGTCTGAATTCAGTCAATCGTTGTTCTTGAAACAAAAATTTTTTTTTTCAAATTTTTAATCATGGAAATATACTCATAAAAGTTGATTTTTACAATTATTGCTTGTTCAAATGTTTCTTCATTAGTTCAGTTTCAAAATGAGCCAAATTTCAAACTTCTGCAGATAATGTTAATTTCTTTAGCTATATATTGATAGCAGATTTGCTGATTTCATTGAAATTATACACTAGTTCAAGCTTTCTGATTCTTTTTTAATCTTTATCTATTGTCAGTAAATAGTGACCAGAACTAAACACAAACTGGTATTTTACAGTCACCACTGCACTATATGCTTAATGTTTTATGACCGTAGGTCACTTAGTCAAATATACCTCTTACTAACTTGGTAATATCTATTTCTGTTATTACTCACTATTTGAAAATCTGTTATATTTCCTTCACTTTTTTGCTATTTTTTTCACATCAAGGTTGGCTTGTTTTAATATATTTTCGTTTAGTATTTGAATTTTTAGAGCAATAAATGTAATTTTTGACCCAAATGACCCCATCTGAGAATTCTTTCCTTTGGCCCCCAGGTCTGTTGATAGGTCAAATTTTCTGGGCTTCTGATTTTTCTGCAATTTTAGTAAATGTTATTTTCCATAATTCAAGAATGTTGGTTATTTTGAATTTTTTTTTTCTACCCAGACACATAAATAAGGCAAATTTGATCAAAGAATTTTACATTGTAAATTTTTCTTATTGTAGAAGAATCACAATTGAAATTTCGTTTTTTAGTTTAATTTTTTGCAAATAAAAGTTCATAATTATTTTGAATATTCTATTCAGGATGCTTATCACTTGTCTAAGTACTTTTTACATATCTTGTGTGCTATTTCAAGGAGGCGGTTAAAAGTACCATCATGATTTTTCAGGTCTTGACCACTGAAATTAGATTTAACTAATATGTTTTGAATCGGTGTGAATTTTTAAGCGAAAGATTCCTTTACAAATATTTGTTTTTTAATTAAGTTTATTTTTATATTTTTTTTCTCTTCAAGGTATTTTATGTTATTTGGAAAAATCTCCTTTGTTGTGCAAATACATGTGGGCAGAAAAGCAGAAAATTATGTTAACCAAGCGATATTTTGGGCTTTGACCTACGTTTTCGCAATGTGGATTTGTTCAACATTGAGATTTTTTACGTTGGTAAAAAGCTAGCGACTTTATTTCTGTTTTTTTTTTTTTTTTTTTTTTTTTTTAGATATAAAAATAATGAATAGACATAATTTGCTATATATATGCATAGAATTAAGTATGAGGGTAGAGATAATCTCCACAGAATTGTTTTTAAACTTTTTTTTTTAGATATAACAGCAATTTTGGCATGTTTGCACCAGAATATGATCCATATGCTGTTGCTGAACCAAATACTGTTGTTTTACTTCCAAAAGGTCCAAAACTTGAATTATCATTAAGCAAAAAGCCAGAGAAGAAGGTATTTTGGTCTTGTTGTAGCTATGTTTTAAAAAGTATATTTTACACTCATCACCACTTGTTATAGTTATGATTCAAAAAGCATATTTTTTACTCAAATTTAAATAAATTAAAGTGTATAATTTGTGGCAAAATTATATAAAACAAAAAAAAGAAACAAACAGTTTCTTGACAATGATATTTTTGTTTACTTACTTTAATATTTCTTAGAAGTTTGCATTATTGGTATAGCCTTTTAGATCGTTTTCATTTTGTATTTGTTTTTTTATAATACAATTTCATTTTTATGAGAAATAGAGATCGGCAAAACATCTATCCCAATAGTGCCACATTTCTTGAAATTGCCTTTTTTTCAAATTTTACATGATCTTAGGCAACAGTAGCCTCCTATGCAGGAGGTTAGACTGCATCTGGTGACAGAGGCCATACATGAGCAAATTTTGCTTTATCTCTTAACTGTCACTACTCCCAGGTCACCCTTATACAAGTTGTAGAACCTGTTAGCGTCCCCAAACCAGGGTCACGGTAGTTCACCCTAACAATCTATAGAAGTCTACAATAACAAGGGAAAAGGAAACGATGTAAATTGTAGCGGCTGTAATAGGACTATGACCTCTCCTTGTAGGAGTTATGATGGTATTATGTAACCAGGTCATATCCGCCTGTCATCTTTCTACTGGTTCACAATAGGGTAACTTGATTGAAACCAGGTCAAACCAACCCAACCGAAAACATGCTACTGGTGATATTGATATATATGTGATAGAAATATGTGATGAGATAATAT
The DNA here is from genome assembly GCA_035046665.1 of Euphysa ruthae. Taxonomy (NCBI): domain Eukaryota; kingdom Metazoa; phylum Cnidaria; class Hydrozoa; order Anthoathecata; family Corymorphidae; genus Euphysa; species Euphysa ruthae. Next base: position 40,373 of record JAUZNK010049510.1, read on the forward strand.
GGTCAGGAACTGAACAGCCTGAAAAAAGGTTTATCCTTGATCTGCAAACATACGAGCTAATTTGGCCATTGTGCTGATTCTGACATAATCATGCTCTTGAAGTTGAAAAAGTAAACATCAACATCATTAGGATTTATGAACCAACTCAAACAACAGCAGACCAAGAAATTACAGACATTTACCTTAATCTTAAAAATACAAAAACGAAATGCAAGGACCGTGAAGTTTACATAGTAATGGGAGACCTAAATGCCAAATTGGGAATGAAGATAATTTGTTGAACCTTTTGGCTTGAGTAATAGAAATGAGACATAAGATATCTTAATAGAACGCTTTAGGAATAGTAGCAATTAGTAAAAGCCAACACATGGTTCAAGAAGCACCCCGAGAAGTTAATAGACAAGGAAGTCACCAAGAAACAGAGTCAAAAATCAAATTGATTTTATTATGATATCAAAGAGGTTTTAAAACTCACTTCTGAATATAAAAATATATTCAAGCGCAGGTTGCAACAGCGATCTCATACATCTCGCGGGTAAAATTTTGCTTATGCTGAAACGGCTAACAAAACCAAAGCCTAAACCCAAGTCTGATTATATCATTTATAAAAATCAAACAGTAAAGGTAGAGCACCAAGCAGATGTAATTAGAGTTAGGGTTGAATCTTCCTAGACTCGAATAAATGTAGAAGATCTGTATGAATATCTAAATAAGGGTGTAATTGAAGCTTAAAACAATAGTATTTTTTTGGAAAAAGAAGATTCCAACGACAAATCATGGGTAACAGAAGACATCCAAGACTTGTTTAACCAAAAAGATGTATAAAATGAATTTAATCAATTTTGCAAAAGTGTACATAGGCCTGAGAGGCATTCTATAATGCAAAATGTGAAAAAGTATAAGCCTTTGATAATTTAAACCCAAAGAAACCACTGATGAGATTGCCATAAAACTAGGAGTAAGACAAGGCTGTTTATTATGACCAGATTTTTTGTTTCTCCAGCGAGTGCATTATGAGATATTTTGATGGAATTAAAGTTGGAGGGAGGTTAAACAACATTATTCACTTTGCCAATGATACAGCGTTAATGGTAATCAGTGAAGAATATTTGAAAATTCTAATAAATAAACAAAGAATTCAGCATGAAAATTAGCATAAAAAAGACTGAATCAATGATTATCTGTTAAGGTCCTATCCCACCTCTCTGCAGAATCCAAATTCGCCAACAAGAACTGAAGCAGGTTACTAGTTTTAAGTATCTGGGAACCTTGATAATCAGTAATAGCATGTCAAGAACAGAAGTACGCAGCAGAATAGGACAAGCAAAACACGCCTGTTCCAGGCATTGACGGTTTTATACATCTCTTCCTCCACTTCTTTTTTTCCTAAAAAAATTTTGTTTATATCTTAAAAAATACCAAATACTACTTTTTTAAAAAACATGTCGTATCAATATGTTTTTTTAATTAACTTTCTTTTCTATTCTTGCATGGAGTTAGGCATTGAAAGGCATTTTTTATTGTCTTCTACCTAAAATTCTTGTTTAGACTTAACAACAACATTTTTCAATTTTCAATTTTCCCCAAAATTGTTTTTCTTCAGGTGTTTATATTCCAGGTAATTATTACTTAAGATTTTTTGAATAAGACAAGCATGCTCAAAAATTCACATTTTTCTGTAACCATACAAGCAAATTTTTTCTTCTAACAGGGCAAAAAAAAAAATGTTAGTATAGTTATGAGGATTTTTTTCGAGGGTCTAGGGAATATTTTGTTGTAATTTACAGAAAACCTTCTTTTTGCAACCTCAATCATAAGAAAAATGCCTGAAGAACTTTACTGAAAATTCAATTCAAAATCAATAATGTGCACATGCATACGAAATCCCATGTTATGACTTTGAACCATTAAAAAAGAGAGCGACCTTTGGACCTTTTGATGTTCTTTGGATGTTTTGTAGTAATTCCTAAGTAATAAAGTATTTAAGCTATGCGATTTACCATGATTTTATTTAAAGGGTAAAATGTATTTTTGGATTTTTTGCATATGAGAATTTTAAAGTTTTTAAAAAATTCTATGAAAGTGTACAAAATCAGTCAAACCTTTCCTAAAAATCAAAATCTTGAGTAAATAACAACAATCCAAATAAAGTAAGTATTGTAAAAGCAAATAAATAGCTTGTTTGCATTATTTATTGATATCTTCCTGGAAATATTATTAGTAACAGAATTATTCTCTGAATTTCTTACTTAAATTCTATAACTCGTCAATTTCTGAGGTTTTTTCAGTATCTTTACTTGCTTATTTGAATTTTCTAAGCGAGGGCTATTCTTGTTATACTAGCATTTCTTTTACTGTGAAATTTCGATTTCTTGCTCTACAACATTATAAATATTTATTTTGTATGCTAAAGTTTACTTATGCCATCTACCCTTAACTTCCAAGTAGGGATTTCTAAAAGCTTTCTGTTCTACTTTTGAAATTTGTTTAAAACCTTTTATTTTCATAGGCAGATTTCAAGTATGTTAAAAATTTGTATTCTTTTAGGTGAATTTCAAGTTTTTTAATATCTTATTTTTTGATAGGTGAATTTTAGTTTGTTTCAAAATATTCTTCTATTATATATTATCAGGTGAATTTCAAGCTGGAAGTAAAAATAGTCATACTTGGAATTGCTGTCAAAAAAGATATAGAAATTAATGAAAAGGGAATATCTTTTACTGTGGAAGGAAAACTGTTTAACCTTGTTCAAGCAACACTAAACGTATCAGCTGTGGGAACTGACTTAAACACAGCAAAGTTTGGGGTAAGCAAGTACCAAATTTTAGTTGTTGAACAATGCATATGTCTTAGTTGAACTATTTTTGAAAATCCTATCATCATGAACCAAAATGGTTCAAATTTGGTCTGAAAGTTAGATGTTCTAATGTTCCTCAATAAGGTTCTATTTTTGCAAAAATTTCACGTATGGTTGTTATAAAATTTTTTCTAGGTATGGTATCAAATATTATTTCTCGTGATTAAGACTTGATTAAATTTTATTGGGCATGACATGCAAACAAGTTTATTATTTGTTTGTCATCAAGAAGAGATTATTTCTTTGTTATGATTTTTAAACTAATTCAAAGTGGATTGGGCAAAGTTATAATTAGATTTAGAAGGTAAAGTGAATTTACTACAGGATTTAGGTAATAAAAGTGCTTATTTCCCATGCTATTTTGATTTTTTGAACTTATTCTTTTCTCTGCATTTTTTTATTAGAAAAAAAATTATTTTGATTTTAAAGTTCCATTGATCATTCGCTTATTTCTTACTTTTTTGAAAAATATTTGTCAAAACAGTAACTCGTTTTTTGAAAGTTCCAAAGTGAAAGCTAGTTTTACTCTTAGGTCTAAACTCAAAACATTTGTCAAATTCGCCTAAGAAAATATCTACCATGGAAATATTTAAAAAATTTTAAATTAAACAGTAAATACACCTGGAGTTATTTTGAAAATCCTCTGAAAAAATTGTTTTTAATGTAAAACCAACTTTGAGAAAAGTTCTCTTTCTTTGGACTAAAACTCTGGAATTTTCTTCCTCTAATATTTGAGATCTAGTTGTTGCTTAGAAAGTATGACCTTTTAATTAATTTCAATTGAAATGACAAAACTGCTTTTTTGGACATCTTTTTTAGTTGAATTCTTGTGTTCTCAAATATTCCTTTTAGGGCTATGAACAACATTGTTTGATATATCTCAAAATTTTTGAGTTATATAATGTATAATTGTGATCATACCAGCATTGTTGCCACCTAACTAAACAAAATTATTTTAAATATATTTAAATTTTTTGGCCCAATAAAACTGATATTTAAAATAAAAGAAAAAACATGCGATAAATAACGAATAAAATTTAACCAAGGAATCTTTTTTTGTGCTTTGTTGGGTTGATATATAGTTGATCAAAATAGATTGAATTCAAGAATAAAGAATCCAACAAAAGATTAAAGATCATTGATCTTGGACACTTTTCCGAATCTCGTTAGGAAATCAAAGTCAAAACACAATTTCTGGACTTAAGTTTATATTATAGAAAATTGTTAGCGCTTGTAAATAAATATAGTATTTATCTGATCAGGACTACCACTTGAGCATGACAGAAAAATTATTAGGTTTTGAGTGCAATCCAAAATAAATGGCAAAACTTTGGGCTCAGCTTTGATTATCTTTTGAGTTATACTTTTATTACATATGTTGAGTCTCCTTTAGGACATTCTTTGACCTGTTTATATTGAATATTTTGAGCTGTCTTTAATTCTTGCTTTGAACTACTTTCATCACATGTTGAGCTGTCTTTTAGGGTACACCTTTTTTTTCTGTTTCTTTTACATATTTTGAACTGCCTTTGATCTGTTTTTATCACATGTTCAGTTACCATTAAAACTTTCTTCGATCTGCTTTTACCATATGCTAAACTATTTTTATTACATTAATACTTACTTAGGTCTGATTTAACACATACGTTGATACTTTTGTACATACCTTGAGTTTTTTTTATCATATATGTTGAACTGTCTTTAGCTGTCTTTTTGACATGTTTTAAGCTGCCTTTATGACAGATTTCGAATAATTAATTTCTATGTTCTTGTCGCAAAGAATGTCAGTTTATACTTCGTTTTATGTTCTAGAAAACTAATAATCTACCAAAAGAACCAAGTAAATATGAAATATGTAATCATATTTCCGGTAGGCAGAATTAAATTAACAGATGAAGAGTTTATAATTTTAATAAGTAATGAAAAATCGAGGGAATTTTGAAGAAATCAAGATAAGTTTCTAATAACAGGGAAATTGTTTACATGCTATGGAATACTGAAAAAGATGGTTTTTATTTAGGTACAAAGAGAATTATTTTAACTTTTTTTGTATCTCGATGACCTAATAAAAAAATATAATTTGAAAGAAAGAAGTTTGAATTGATTTGAAATATATGGCTAGTAATAAAATCATATATTATTTAGAAAAACACTGTGCCTTGGGTTATAGCCACGCCCAATCAACAGGATAAGTCACCATATTTCGCTACCCATTTACTGACATAATTGGTATAATGAACTAATAATTGGACAGTTTGAAACCGCAAAGCTTCTTTTAATTACGGGAAAAAAAAAGCCTTTATGTCTGGGAAATGAAGAAAAAATAAAATATAACTCAAGGGAAGTAAGAAATCATTTCTTATCAAAATCAGGCAGAATTTTTTCAAAAAAAAACTCTAAGTGCAGTCATGGAAATAAAATTTTCTACCTTCTAATTTTAAAACAAATCATGATATTTAAATTTCACTTTTGTTTTTGCTTATGTTAAAAATAACCTTAATTCTATATAAAAATATAAATTTAAACTTTTCCTTTTTTTATAATAAGATATTTATTGCTGATCAAGTAAATTTCCTTAACTAACAATCAATTTCATCGCATAAAAAGGAAAGTTTCTCATTGAAAAATATGCATAGAGAAACACATCCAACATCAATTGAGTTAAAAGAATTTGTAAGAAAAAGAAAATAAATTCTATTTCTGTAAATAGGACTGAAATACACTTAACTCAATTTGAGGTGATATTCAAAATAAATGTTTTTCTCGCCAAGCAATTGGAAGTTTTTTGAGAAGGTAGTTTTATAACAGGTTTGGTTTAAAACTCAGCAGATGTTGTAAGCAGGTAGACTCAAAATAATGGTGGTAGTGAAGAGTCTCAAACCATCGAAATTGTCTTTGACTCTTAGCTGTTGCCGACACCACTGCCAAACAGTTTATCTTATCGGAAATATTGTCAGTGATGTATTATACGATTATTTTTTGTCAAAAGCAAGTTTTTAAAAGCTGTGCCCCTTATTATAAAGCTCTGAACAATTCTTAGCCCATTTCTAACAACCGTTTTGATCGCCTGTGAAAATATCCTCATAACATAACTTCTTTCCCAATAGATTTCTTGTTTCTTTTTTTCTGCAATGCCACATAACACATGAGTATGATACACCATAGCGCTTTTACGCAAGCTGTGTATCGGAACAAAAATCTGCCTCCGTAAATATCATATATATAACCTCCTATAAGATTCGAAATCATTATTCCAACACCAAAGTATAGAGCATTGCATATTGCATATATGGATGTAAATATATTATGAAAGATTCTCTCCTTAATATACTGAAACAGGGCGACTTGGTATAGTGGAATTGCTGCCCACGTGAAAGTAGCATTTAATAACAAAATAATCCATGGGCTATGGAGGAAAGAAATTGATAACAGTAAAAACATATTTGTAGCGCAAGCAAATATAAATGTATTCCACGATCCATTGAGTAGATCAGTGAAATATGCAGAGACATAGTAGCCAAAAGCCGCAGAGGCTGCGGCTGCCATTGTTGAACAACCTAACAGTATATTGGGTGCGTTTAAACTTCTCAGAAAAACATACAAGTAACTCCCTCTTACTCCAACAGAAAGGCTCATTACGACAGATGTTATTAAAACCATTGCGGTGTCATGTTTAGTAAGTTCTTTAAAAATTTTTGACATTTTTGATTTATTTTGATTAACATTTATTGTTTTTTTTTTTGTTTTAATACCATTAAACAGTATTTGAGTGCTAACATACATTCCAAGCATACAACATGAATATACCACGAAAATAGCAAGGTAACATGTGAAATTCATTTTTATGTTAAACTCTAAGAATATGCTTGTAGTAAGCGAACCGAATGCATATCCAATTGCTACAAATTGTCTCTGTTTTCCATATTCACTGCCTCTGCTTGATTGGTCAAGTTTCCTCATAACGGCAGTTCCAATAAGACTATTTGAACAACCATCGAAAAATAATGCCGCTAAATTCAAAGCTGTCATTATGTATTTTAGTTGGATTTTTGTAACCATGCTATTTTTGTCTTTGTTGTCAAAGTTAAAAGCTGATTCATTTTTAGGACATTTATTATAGCTACTAGGACCTAAATAAGTACTTAAGAATGGTTGTGCGATCATACAAATTGATGCAAAGAAACAAGTAATTGATAGGATTGTGCGATGTTTTTCTTTCAAGTCAGCAACTGTCGCCCAAAATGGATTTCCAACAATCAATCCAATTATTTTCATTCCATTTACAAACCCAGCTTGAGTTTCACTTAAACCAATGCTTTTTAAATAAAGAACAAAGTATGGTATAAACGATGAAATTTTTGCGCCATGGAAGAAGTAAGCAAGCTTTGCTGGGATCATATCTTTATCAATATAGCACTTCTTTCGTCTCATTTGACTTTCTTCTTCATTATTTTGTTTTTCAATTTGTATCAACTTATCTTTATTCCCCTCTTTGTTATACATCTTGTTATCTTTTTAGCTATGCTGGTACATAAACTAAATGCTTTTCAGTGTTGTTGCTTTTTCATTTCATGTAAAAACGTTATTGAGAAATATCTTTTAACATTTAGCAATGTTATAAGATATTAATATTTAACTTTGTTGATTAAACAGACATTAATAAATTGAAAAATTATGCGATAAACTGTTTTTCTTTAAAATATTAATATTTACGAAACTTGTAACACTTCAATTAGTGGAAATATTTAAGTAATTAACAACCTATAAAAATTTCAATGTCTTCAAATTTTTTTGAGTGGGCTGTAGACAATACAAAACTTTACACTACTTAATCCTATCCTGTATGAAGCATTAAAAACTGCTGCTGTTAAAAATAGGTATTTGGTAATATTACATGCTGCTTGCCTAAAGGTTATTAGTATGCCATGTACAAAGGCTGTATGCTTATATTCATACTACTTAAAAATTTCTGTAATATCATAACCTTTGAGTGGCAAGCTTATTTTAGCAAATTTTTTTGCTTTTAGACATAGTCCGTGAGCTAATATCTCAAAATTAAGGAAAAAACTGGAAAGCAAAAAATCAAAAAGGCGTATTTCATTTATCTCGGCAATCATCGGCTGTTTTTTTTTCCCGAGCTTTGCTTTTGATCCCTTGGCACTTTTAGATAATTCGACTTTCATGAAAGAACACACGTCATGTTTGTTGAGTTGAATAAACATTTCCATAGTGCCATTCATTTTGATTTTTCACTTCAACTCACCCTGAAGACTACCTCTTACATACAGAAGTTTTCATTTATTGTCAAGGGGTTGACTACTTCTATCGGGGACTGTTTGCACTACATAGATGTCATAATGCACATACGGGATCAATCAATCATCATTAATTTTGGTTAAATTACTTACATAGCGATAGTTCATTACATTACGCAGCTGACTTGATTTCACTTCTTACTTCCATTGATATTTTTAATGAGATTGTCATTCCATTGGTCAGTTATGTTTAGGTGTAAATATCTAAGGAGCTTGAGGCCTGACCACAAAATTGTGGTTACCTATGTTGAAAAAAAAAACTATGATTTATCAAAGATATGCGGTAACACCCACTGCGAATTCTTGCATTTGAAAATTTCGTTTTAAGGCTATGGTAAATAATTATAAACTTTTAATTTATCTTTTGGAAGTTTTTTCCCAGAGCTTATTTTTCCGGCCGTATATTTCTTTAGAGTAGTTTTTTTTTTTCAGGGGATGTTTTTCTGTGAGCATATACATCTTAGATTGTTTTTTCAATTGCATTTTTCAAGGGTGCATTTTTACTGGGAATTTTTTTCCTGGAAGATTTTATCCTGTAAACATAGCTGATAGCTAACCTTTGTTTTTCCTAATAATTATTTTACGTATGTGACTGCTCTGGATCTTAAGGTCTTATATTTGGTTATATTTAAAACTTTGTTAAAAGTTCAGTTAAAATGCAAAATTCCCAAAATACATGTTTTTTTTTCTCAATACGATTCTTATCTGATGAAAAATAGTTTCAATAATGGTGATAACGCGGAAAATTTAGTTGAAAAGGCTGAACGATTCCACATAAATGTACCTTGTAGGAACTTTATATTTGCAATCAATATCTTGAATAATACTTCCTCAAAACAAATCAAAAATTCCCAAGAGCTATATTGAATGACATAAGAGCTTTCAGGAACATCTTCCTGCATGTTATTCTAAGTTCTGGAGGTTTATGAATACCAAGGAAAAAAAACAGCGCTTATATCAATAGCTTTTTTCAACATCTAGGTGGCCAGCCTGTTCCATCTCCGAGAAAAGAATACATTTACTGTAACACACGAATTATTACCGTTGTTACCTTCACTACCCTCGTAGAGTTGCACAACATTTGAATTTTGAGGCTATATAGTTTTACACCAATTTAACAAGATATTTAACGTTTATTTTTTTAATACTGATCTTATAACTCAAATATATCTTTGGTTTTTACAAAGGGAAAAATATCCTCCTTTATATCTTAATGAAATTAATGAATATAGTTTGTTAAGGAGTACCATGAATAACCGTGATGATCATGAAATTTTTAAAAAGAAAATTGACCATGGAAATTTTTACAAATGCTCATTTTCCGGTTACAGCTTTATAAATTAGCTCTGTAATGAAGTTTCCGGCTCAGAAAAATAATCGCTTGTTTTTTTTTTTTTTTTTTTTTTTTTTGGAAATAACATTTTGCTGATGGCTGAAATACAGTTTTTTGTGAAAAATATCTATCGCAGAATTGCTCGAATTGCGCGCAAAGTTTTCAACACAAAGTAACCTGTTTGATTTCAGGAAGTTTCACAGTTCTTTGTCCTCGGTACACTGGAATTCTATAAATCACTCTCACTGAACTTATGTCATTTTATATGATTACTACATTCACTAATGTTAACCAGCAAAAGCTACAGGTTCAATGAAAAACGAGGAACTTAATTAAATTGACTTCATCATTTCTAGTAGGAAGAAAGCAAAGTTGTAGATATCATTTTAGATAGATAAACTTATAAATTTAGATTTCTACATGGATCATCACAGAGTTTGTTTGTTGTATGTTATTTACATTAAGTCGCTTCGTTAATCTTGAAAGCAGCTTTACTCGTTTTTTTTTTTTTTTTTTTTTTTTTTTTTTTTTTTTTTTTATATTTTTAAAGAGAAATTTAAATTTATT
>JAUZNK010049511.1:0-32897 GCA_035046665.1 Euphysa ruthae
TATTAAGTTTTCAAACTAGAAATGGTTAAGCCTAAAAAGCTAGCCAATGCTTATCGTATCACTTTCAATAGCGTGTCGTTACCTTAACGTATCACTTTCAAGAGCGTGTTGCTACCTTAACGTATCACTTTCAAAAGCGTGTCTTAACCTTAACGTATCACTTTCAAGAGCGTGTCGTTACCTTAACGTATCACTTTCAAGAGTGTGTCGTTACCTTAACGTATCACTTTCAAGAGCGTGTCGTTACCATAACTACCCGGTATAAAAATCATGAAGACTTTATCGTTTAAGGTGTAAACATAAGGCCTATCTGTTTTAATTGTATGCCATTGCGGACAGCTATCTGGTATGATGTTAACTTTTTCTAAGAATTATTACCAAGTTTTATTCGTATATCTTTGATGAAACGAACGATTTTCCCTTTAATAATAGTGGACTTTTTACATATCGCAATTCAAAATCAGATATCAGACACTTTATTTAGTCAGGATAAAATATGATAAGATAGATAGAGTGAAATACTAGTGATGTTTGCGAAATATCCTTGCATATAAAAAGGTTTTCGTATTGTATAAGTTTAAGAACGTAAATTATTTTTGTAGTTAATGAATTACGATTATATTTTAGAGGGTTTACTGAATCTTATAAAAATTTTCTGATGCTGTGAGAAATTTCAGAACGTTAATAAGTTTAGCTGAAGGTGATAAAGAGTAAGAGTGTTTTTCTTATACAAGGATTTGCTAAAGTGTACGAAGTTTTTAAGTGAGAGATCTATGAAAAGTAACTCTTGAATATTTTATTCCAAACACCACCCTGCTTTTGAAGCTTGTTTATATTTACTCTGTCGGCAAAATATATCACGTGACAAGAAAAATTCAATGAAATCACAAACAAAAATTCAAGTTTATTTACAAAACATCAAAAATATTTGAACACTTGTGACGTCATTTCTTCTGAAACAACTTTCCTAAAAACTTCGCTGGCGCACAAAAAGACTGCTTTATTAACATAACCACGCTAGCATAAGGAACTGCGCTGTAAAGAATTAATGGTCAGTGTTTAAAATCAGTAGGAACTTTCAGTATCTGGTCTCATATTTATTCATCACATTATAAAACTGATATATGTTTCAAAATCAACTCGTTCGAACATTTGAGGGTAGAACCTTTAATAAACACTCGTTCAAAAAAACAAGATAAAACAATAATACGTCCAAAAAATACGTCCAAAAAATTTTAGGCCAATGTTCAACAAGATCGGATTTAAAACATCGAACATCAATATTTATTAGGCCGAGATAAAGATATTGGACGAGACTTAGCCAAGTTGCTATTAGTGTGTTGAATAAAAATTTTCTCATCCTCTTAACTAAAATGAATGCAATTGCTTATGACATTCTAAAGATCGTGGTACCAGATGCATGTGGAACTGGATAGTCATGGGTTCTAACAATTATGGTATTAAGTCGATTTTTTCTATGGAATCATGTTTCAGATATCTTTTATGAAGGAGGATGTGAATTAAAGTTCAAACTCGGTAGTTAACTAATTTACTGTACCCCTGTGCAGCACCAACAGCTATATAGCTACTTTAAAAATTTTAGTGACTTTTCTCCTGACTGGAGATTCTGTCAAAGTCTTATGAAAAATTATTTCGAATAGCCGAGCCCAACAGGTAGAAAATCAGTGAGAACGATACCTCGGTAATAATGACCCCTAATCAAAACGTATTTAAACCAAGCAATGACCAGGATATAAAATTTTTGATAAAACCCGTTCCTAAATCAAAATTTTCAAAAAATGAACCGCTTTTTAATTTTTTATTAACCTCGATTTAATTTCAATGCAAAATTTTTTGATGTTAACAGAAAATCACCCAACAGGAAAAAAACGGCCGTTTATATAGCTACTCATTTCTTAAAAACATTATTAGGCCCTAAGTCTTTCAGGTTGTAAATAGAATTTCACACAAGAAGTCATGTAGCATTGGTGTCTTTCGCTACATTAGAACAAGGCTTTAAGGTGACAGAATTTTAGCATCTCATTGTTTAAAAATTAACAGGACCAAAACACTTAAATTAGAATCAAAACAGCTGAAAGAAACATTATTAAATAGGTTTACACAAGCTTGCAACAACGAAAAATTGCGTAACTCTTCACGAGTTAAAGCTTAAACGGTATTTTAAGGTAAGCGCTAATTTTTAAACAACCTATTTTTTTATATTTTTCACCCGTTGTTTTAAATTTGGCGTAAAAACAACTTAACTCTTTTAAAACTAAGTTTTTTTATGGTAAGATTTTAATGTCGGCTTGATCCAAAGCATGTGATCTCATAATCTAAAACAGATAAATAAATATACGTACCAGGCTTATCACAGATATAATGTTTGTTTGACAAAAACAGATCAAACTCACATGCAGCTAATAACTCTAATATTGATAATTTGTAAAGAACACTGGTATACATAAAATTCAATATACATTTTATCCGAACGATCAACTCTTTAACAGAAGCCATATAAGTCTGATAGCGCCAAACAGACGTATAATTATAGACAGCATATACCAGGCCAATGTTATCTATTACATAGAATTAAAAAAAGCAACAACCAACAGAAAATAAAATAATTAACCCAACCAAGTAAACCAAGTATAACGAAAATATTTCTAGAAAAAATAACCTTTTTATTAGTAAAAGCAAATTTCTTGGACTAACATCCTAGAAACATGGGACGAGGTTAAACTGACTACCTCCCACAACAGCTTTGCTTTTTGTTGAGCTGCCTATGTTTCGCTGTTTTAAACTTCAAAAGAACGCTTTTCCAAGATGTAATAAAAGTTTATTCCGCTTTATGAACATTTTTTTATTATTCCCTTCTTTTTGTAATCAGAAAATTAGGTTTGGTAAAGATAATCTCGAAATCGCCAACAGACTTTTTTCTTTATCATAGAACGAACTAAAATCTACCGTTTATGAAGACGATCAAGTATTCTCATTGACAATTCTTTACCTGTTTGGTTTAAGGACAGGCGAAATCATCAGAAAATATATGCAAACACAGCGTTTTACTTATTTAATTTATTACTTTGCTTATTGAGTCTACATTTTTAACAAAATGTTTTGCAAATTGAAGGGATGTTAACTCTTTTTTTCCATTAACTATAGAATAACAATAGAATAACAATAGAATAACAATAGAATAACAATAGAATAACCAGCCCAAAATCAACCCCAGTTTTTAACAATAAGATGTTGCTGCCCTCGTACCAAAACTTTAACGATACAAATTCTAGCAACTCAAATTAAAGAATGGCTCCTTCAAAGAGTTCACCTCGCGCATGAATTCTCTGCAGATAATAAATTTCGTATAATACTAAAATTTCACACACGCGAATAGAATCCCAATTAAAAATAACAAAAATAATGCAGAAAGAGTGTAAGGAAGCTGATTTAGTCCAGTAAAATACTTTGACTTCATCAATTCTTTGAGCACATGAGGGTGTAGCATATGTCCATTAAATTATTCATATCACATTATTTCAAGTAAATATATTTCATTTAAAATTATACTGTCTTTGAATCAAGAGAAATAAAATTTAAATAAATCCATTAAAATTTGTGGACTATGAAATCCACGAAATGAATTTCACACAACTTTAAGTCGGCGGTGGTGTGGTTACACGCCTTTTGAACATTTATTTTGCCAACCAAGAATGGTTTTCTTTAGACGTTGTTTAAATAATTTAAAATCAAATACAGTCTTAACTCAAAAAAAAAAGAAACATGAATTAATTAGGAGTGTTTGATTAAACACCTGATAAGCGAAAATTTTTGACAAAAAAAGTTAAACGCTCAGAGAAATATTAAATTTAAAATATATTAAAATCTTTTAAGGTGATTTGAATGAAATAAATATTCAATTCAAATAAATAAATTATATTCAAATAAATATTCCTATTCAATATTTTTAACGGAAAATTGTCCTTTGTCTGAATATTTTTTCTTTAGACTATCGATTCGCCAGGGAACTTTTAAAAAGTGTTCAAGGGAGTTTTAGCAGCTACAAGCAGAATCACAATTGATTTGAAGTAGTCATAAGAGTAATGTTGTTTCTTTTCACTCATATCTTCTTCGTATTTACTACAATTTTGTGAACAGATACTATTTGTAAAAATTACAGGGGTAGGTATTCTATTTGGAAGATTACTTTATTTATGTTTTGTGCGTTGCTTTCCACCAGTTCTCTGACGAACTAACTAAAATCCGACTAAAAATCCACACATCTGACATAGTGGTGAAGAGAGGGAAAACTGATGTTTGGAATATTGACAACAGTGATGTTGCACTCGGACCAGGCACGATATAAATGAAGAATTATTTTCTCTCTCTAAATATCCTACTAAATGTTCATTGCTCAAAATTCTAAAACAGTTTACTCTTGCCTAGCAAAAAGGCTTTCATTTACCTCGAATTATTTCTTAATCATTTTTTTTGACAAAAAGCATGAACCATATTTCCAGAAAGGCCCACGGTTTTCGTCTGAGCGTACTTAATCCCATGTGAGCTTACAGTAAAAGAAATCAATTAACTTCAGGAGGGATCAAACTCACCGGTGGCTGAAACTACAAGTGATTTTAACCACTTGGTCAGACAACCTTTGGTCCACTAACTTCGATATAAATTAATATCAACGAATCAACCAATCATTCTCCTTCAAACGTCTATTGCTTATGCCATGTTAAAGATTTTTATGCGTTCTGTTTCCAAACGCGGAAATTTATCAAAAAAACAAGAAAACTCTGTTCATATGGGACATGGCACGCTTTAGGTGACATTGAAAAAGTTCTTAATTAATTAAAGAAACGTGCAATTTATTAGCATGAAACGTAACTGTAAGTGTATATATATATTCATTGTTCGTTTATTATCGTGGCGTAGATAGAAATATTTTCTGCTGTGAGAGCAAAAAAATACTGTAGTCTTTTATTCTGATCTGAATTTATTTGTAATGTTCATTTTTGATGTAATGTTCATTTCTTGAACTTAAGGATAAAATAAAACCTCTTTACAGATGTAGTTTCGACGTATTAAGTATTTCTCCTCTTAAATTTGTCAGCTAATTTTTCTCAAATGATTTACGTCATATTAATGTAATGTGTTCCAGAAAATTTACGAAGCACGAGATTAACGATTGCAAAATAGAAAGAGACCTATTCAGCAAAAAACAAAAATATTTATATTGCGGTTTTTAATTCTTCTCAATAATCATCTTCCATCACATTTTGACCACTTCGATATAGAACGCTGAAGCTTCAAGTGATGGTAACATTTTCACCTTTCATTGTACTATCCCTTCTCTAGGATTATAAACAGGGCGATTAAAATCGTTGTTGAAATATACTTTCCTAAGTCTGGATTTAAACTCCTCAACCTTGATTCGAATTACTGGGATTGTATTTCGAGGGCGTCTCAAAATCGTAAGGAAACTAAGCGTATCTAAATAACGTAATACCAGCTCCCTTGTGCGATGTGTTAAAAGAACATAAACCCGAAAATGACTTCCCAAAATAAAGCATTGTAAGTAATATTTATCTGTAGATATAGCTACATCCAAAGCATTACAAATTTCAAAAGTTTTTAGCAACAAACAAGATAAAAATTACGCAAAAAATTTCTTCGAAATTTTAAATCAATATTTAAAGATACTATAGAAAAATAAAATTTCTATAGAGCTCTGAATTTTTTCGGCCTGAAGATAAAGAATGAAAAACAATTTACAAAGTTTTAGAAAATTATAGAAAAAACGCTATCGAAAATTTTCACCTTAAATTTTCTCTAAACTACGGCCTAAGATTAACCAATGATATTTTCACGAACAGGTCTACCAAACTTGTTACCTATGCTCAGAAAATTATTTTGCGGAAGAGCTAAACAGTTTTGTAAAAGTGTTTGAAATAAAGATCTAAAAAACATTTTATGGCAATAAAGAAATACAAAATAACCACTGAAGATCTTTCCTAAAGCCAGGAAGCTTTAAAGTCTCCATCCTTTAAGGTTTTGTTCTAAAATGTACAAGTATGCCCCACAAGAGCCTATATTTGCGGCACCGTTTGCAGCCTGCTCTGTAATGGCAAAACAAGGTTTTAGTAAAGATGAAAATTTACACTTGCTTAAATTTTAAAGATAGCAATTTTTAGGGTACCGCTAATTTCACTACTTTCTATTTTCGTTTGAATAAAACATAAATTTGGCTGAAATATCTTCTCGGGTGAATAACTCCTGGTGTTTGCTTTATTGTGTCAGATAAATGTTTAAAATCAACTGAAGTTCATAAAATACGAATTCATCAAAAAACATGGGAAAAAAAAAATCTTCTACACAAATTTAGAAAAAAAAGCCATTTATAAGCAATGTTACGTATTTTAGTTTGGTCCAAATTTGAAAATGTATTTTTTGCCTGATTCTTTCACAAAATGACAATAAATATCACAAAATGACAATAAATATCACAAAACGACAAGAAATATCATAAAATAATTTTATATCTATGTAAAACCCTTCTCCTTTTTTTTTCTTTTTTTTTTTTTTTTTTTTTATTACGACACAAATTTCTATTTAGCATGACGGCCAAATCATTTTTAATTAATATTTAGACTTTTGACTTTTTCCCTCGATACACCTCTCTTGCCATGACAGTGTTTCCTAAAACAAGATGTTTTTTTGTTCTGTTTTTATATTTCATTTTCTGTTATTTTCACAATCTTTATGCTAATAGTCGAGGTATCTAGCATTAATCAATTTTATGGTTATGGATTTTTTTTTATTCAAAAAAAGAAAGAAAGAATTTCTTACAAGACATTATGGAATTTTAAGAAATTAGGAGTGACAAATTCTTTTTGAAATTATCATAAAATCATTTTTAAATTAAGAAAATTGGCTGTAAATAAAAAAACCACTTTAAGAGGAAATTGTGTAACGAAAACTAAAAGTATTATTTATGGTCTATATTATTTGAAACAACAAAGCGAATTTTTTTTTTTTTTTTTTTTTTTTGTAACGAAATTTAAACAAATAATTAAAATTTCATCAAAATCTACCAATTTTGAAAAGTTTTGGTTTTGAAAAAGCTCTAAGCTTCATTCCTGACAACTTAAACGTGCATCCCTGATAAATTAAACCTGCGTCCTTAATAAATTTACAAGATATAGTTGGGAAAAATTTTATTCATATTTTGGGACAAAGCTAACATGTTTTCTCATCGATAGCCAATAAATAAGCAACTTTAGTTCAAGGTTATATTTCTTACACAACAAGCGAAATTTTTAAAAAGCCTTTCAGCCTAATATATGTTCAAAGACATTTGAATTTGTCTCATTAAAAAGGCTCAAGCAAAAAATAGAATGTGACATAAACGTAGAAAACAAGTAGCACCAATTTCAAAGCTCGAAATAAAATCTAAATAAATAGCAAAAGAGATAAAATGTTTAGTTAAAAGGGAACATTTTTCTTAGAATGTAGGTCTTGAAACACCTTACACTGACAAACCATCTTAATAGTTTACACTTGCAATTGTGTAATAAACACTCAAATCAATAAATAAAACCTTGTTATAACACGTGGTGGTAAACAAATAATAAAAATTTCCCTCCATTTAGAAGGCAGCATTAAGAATTGCTATAGCCTAAGGGCAAGGATCACGCCCATGTTGTCATGTTGACGTTAGGGTGGGGTTGGGGTTTAATTTTTATGACGTTTCGTTCTGTGTTTTTGCCGTGTCATAAAAGTAAGAATAAAAAAAAAAGAAAAAACTCGCTAAGTATGGAGATAAAAAAAAACAGCAACAACAAGTGGAACAGGTGAAATCAAACTTGCCTAATATTTTTACTAACTTTGTGTTTCGATTTTGAAACATAACTGAATTAATTCTGTTTTTTTGCTTCAAATTCAAGAAACAAAATCAAGAAAGATAGATTTTTTAATCATAAACATTTTTTTTTTTCAATATCATTCGTAGTTGATTTCTTCGTATACGGACCGCAAATATAAAATATACAACTTTCCTTGCAACCCTATAAAACTACCCTGATAAATCATTCGTGTTGGTTCTAACCAAACGCTCTAAAAGGATTGAAAAGATTTTTAGGGAGCTCTACGCAGCTTTTTGTTTTGTGAAATAATGCAAAATGCCCCACATGTTAACTCAGTAAAAAGCCATTTTTATTGTTCATGTTTTTCACAAAGTGGTTACACATAGTTTTTATGTTTTTGCGCATGCTAATTATTCAAGGTGTGTGTTTTGCATCTTTTTTAGCGCACAACGCGAAATTTTCCATATGCAAGCAAAGAAATGAAAAAGAAATTAGCCTGTTAAAAAGTTTCTTCTTGGAAATCGAGGTTTCTTTTAGCAATTTTTCTATGGATGACATAAAAATGATGCTAACCTTGTGGAGCGTCTAAAATATTTTTAGCACATATGCTTAAAGTACTCGAAAAACAGTACAAAAATTATAAAACCAAGGAACCTAAATCAGATCTCAGTCAGAAATTTGAGTAAATTGCAAAAGAAATTTCAAACGTAGAAGAAATTTTTCTGACTCTGTGCGAAGATAACAACATCATGTTTGTCTAAATGAGAGCTTTCATAGATATACCTGAGGAAATCACAAGCAGTAATGAATCTACTTTATTTTCTTGGTAGTTTAAAGGTCATTGTTTCAAAGAAGCACCTTTTAAATTCTTTAAGACGCCGCATGAAACAACAAAATATATAAAATTATAGCTTTAAGTCAAAACCTGAAAAGCAAAGGCATCATGTTTCACCGTCACCAGCAAACAACACACAAACCTTTGGTTACATAAACGTGGAAAGCTGTTCACAAGCCTAGCATCTTTAATCGCCGCAAATTTGTGGAAAAACACACTCTTCGTGAAACCGGTATTTCCCATCAAGGTACTGAACCATCAATGCAATCAGCCAGAAAGAAACACAAGAAAAAACAAAGATCGATCAACGATATGCTCCGGCAATTAAATAATCAGCAGCAACTAAGAAACATGCGCAGCTCCAACTTGTATAATAAATTCATCAGAAAAGATTGTGATCACTCGGGTATCTTGAGAGAGATGCGAAAATTGGTTCCATGTGTCATGCGTCGATCTTGCAGAGAAAACAGTAAGTATATAGGTTTATAATTTTTTTTTTTTTTTTTTAAATTGTGTGTATGTTTATTTTTTTTTTACTTTTAATAGTATTAACCTACTCTTTTTCATCGCCTAGTAAAACGCAGTAAGTATCGTAGTGTTTAGTGCGTTGAGCTGAAGATAAAAGCGGAGATACACGGCTGCAGAAACCAATAACTGTTATACTATCATCTATGCATCATGCTAGGGTATAATATTCACAACTATTAACCTATTTTTAAAATCGTGTTTTTTTATAAAAACCAAAAACAATTTTTTCGCCAAGCTTTGATTTTATGATAGGGTGAGGGGGTGGGGCTGGAAAACCTAACGTCAAAATGACGTTTGTCGTGGAAACGTGAGTATGGACGTCGCCCCAAAATTAGGTTGTTATAAAAAATTATAATAATTTACTACTAGGAAAATTGGAAACCAACCTGGAAACCTTGCCAAAATTTCGCTCCTCCAAGATATTAAAACTGACCATAGCCTAAATTAATTTTTTATAAAAGGTGATCTCAACCAAGTAATATTAAAAAAACAACAACAACAACATGGAAACCTAGATTACTTAATCCCTTAGATCACTTATTTGTATATAAATTCTGACTAAAACTTTCTAAATAAAAAATGTGTCTATATTCAGTGCTTTTCTCCTATTCGTAACTGGATTAACCCTAGGCCACACAGTGTGTGAGGCCACATTTGTCACAAAAGAAAAACAAATAAATTATAAATAACTATTTATAACTAACCCTTCGCTTAACATCTCAGTGATCTGTTTGAAGAAAATTATATTCCAACTACACTTTTCGCTAAAAAACTCATTGACGCCACTCGCATATAAAAAACACGATTTTCCAAATAATCGTTTATATTTATCATGTATATGTTACCAAATAGATTATGATTTCTGTCCAAGACGTATTTCCATGAATTGATATTTAAAATCCCTTCACTAAAACAAAATCAAATAACAAAGATTTGAGAAAAAAAAAAAAAAAAAAAAAAATCCAAAAAATAACCTTCAATAATAACTCGACAATTTGGTTTTTTTAATGTTTTCTTAGCTAGAATTATATTATTCCTGTTCAGAGATGTAATAATAAAAAAAATTCCATTCAAAATTATATTACATGATTTTTAACAAAAGCAAAACAATGGTCTATTTTGTAGGCTAATAATACAAACTTTAATCTCTTGTTGAATTATCAAAAGAGAATAATAAACAACATAGCAATAACCAATCATAATGTCAGATATTCAAATGAGCCAATCAAAATATTGGTACGTACAAGATTTTTTTAATATTTTTCATGTACATCCGGGACCTTTCGACGTCATATTAAATCCAGTTACATTATTAAAATCCTTTGCCTTTGTGATAACACTCTCATACGTGGCAGCATTTTGTATACTGACGCCACGCCAGAATCAAATTAATATTGACGGTACAACTACATCACTGAAATTACATGTGGTATATAGCTATGAAAAAATTTGGTTAAAAATTTTGAATAAGATTTGAACAAGCATAACTTTTTAATGTTTTTAACTCTAGTTTTTTACATTTACATTAATTAAATAAAAGAAATCAATTTTAAGGAACGCTATTTTAAAGCAACAAGTGTTCAAACAAATTAGCGCTGTTGGCGGAAAACAAAACAAATTTCTTTGTCTATCAAAGGTGCTTTAAATAATATATATTCCATGTTTATCGATAAAGCTAGCAGGAAGTTTCCTGGCTTGCTTTACTTTTCTTTGCCTGATCCTTTTTTAAATCTCATTATGTTTAAGATAAAGTTACCCTCCTACTTACAGGCTAATTTTTAATTTCATACAAATTTAAAAGAACAAATAATTGCGCACAGAAACCAATTACGATAAAACTACAATTTTTTTCTATACTATTATTTTTGAGATATTCATTTCTTAATCGCGCAGGTTTCTTATTTTTTAAGTTAAAAAAAAAAACGCTCATATACATTTATCCATGGGAATCCTTAATGATACATAGCAGTCTGACTGAACTTAAAATTCCAACAAGCATTAGTAAATAATATATCTTAGCATCTCGATAATTAAACAAAATATATTGTTTAAAAATATTGTTTTATAGGGATTTTTCTTAAGATCTAAAAATCTGGACCGAGCACCGTTTTCATCCTTTTCAGCATTAGGGCTTCCTTTTGATTTTTTAGGCTGTAGTAAGGCAATATACAGCTCTTGATGGCACCAATAAACGTTAATCTTATTACCAGCGCGTTTAATACCACATTTTCCAAACAAAATTGGATTCAGAATTTATTGTGGAGCTATTCCGGATACGCCGCTACTATAAATGTACACAATTAGTTTCGTTTATACATGTTATTACTTAAAAACAAATATTTTTGCCAAGACATACTGTGTCTGAAATGTCCAGTATGTTATATTCTTAATAAGATGTTGTTAAAAGATATTTTTTTGTAAATTTTGTAATTTCAATATACCGTTGTGATGACCTTAACGTTTGAATATTAAGGTTCTAAATAAGTGCTTATAAATCGAAAAATATTTAGATATGACATCGTAAAATAGTTGACCAATCAAATAGACCAATAATAATTAGTTTATCTTAATAGGCGATATATTTCACCTGTGAATGGCACAAAAAAAGTGGCTTAAAGCCATATATTCAAAGTTGTGATTCAAGGTGGCATCGTTAATATGAATATTGATTTTCAAGAAAGTTTAACGTAGTAGCTGATAGTCGATTGATTTCCTTTTTTGAATGAGATGCAATTTTTAAAGTATTGAATAAGGCGATTAAACTAAAACTACCATAATCGTTTTTCGGAATTAATTTTCGAACTGTAAGATTGTAGGTTTAAAATTACAAACACTTCTTTGGCTAACACATTGCTTTACTCAGCAGTGGCTACTAAAACAGGTCATTACATAAACTATTTCAATCACAACACATATCTCTGAGATGCTAATCCTGCTTTTCAGCAAAAAAATTGATCTTATAAGTGTAAGAAAAACGTAGCATTCTTGCCGAGATAACTAGAGATATTCGGTGTAGTGAGCACAATAGGAGAAGATTTGTCATGAAACCTGCGTTTCAAGGCTTTTAAATTGGGTCCAAGTATCTGAACAACAAATAGTATATAAATGATCTAAAAAACAATTGTTTATTTTTGGAAGCAATGTTTAATTTCTAGTTTTTATCTGATCGTTTGAATAATTTTGGAGGTGGTCAAACCTTTCTTTCAAAAGTTATTAATCATAAAAGATGAAAGAATCATCGACAAGATTGTTTATATTTTTAAAGATACACACACTATTCGCCTAGAAATAGGTCAGTTCCAGCTAAATAGAATATTATATATAACTTTATTGATGGATTCATTATCGTTCTGTGTCTGCCCGTTCAGATACTTATTTAACAATTTATCCTATGAAAAATTTATATTGATATAACCAAAGCCTTTAATACTGGAGGCAGACACAAATTCTTTTTGTAAGTTGCCTTCAGGGAAATTTTTCTGATTTCCACAAGCACCAACAATCAGTAAATTTTGGACAGACTTGATGGCGAAAAACATCATCGTAAAGGGCGCAGTTATGGTACAGGGTTTCCATAATTGATTTCTTCATAGCATGTATGTTTTTAATAAAAAAATAAAATGAAACGAAAGCTGTCACGTGATTTTAAGTTCCGTAATCTTATTTGCAGATTTTTCTTACGGAGTGTAAAGATTAGTGTTGGATGAATTGGACAACAATTATACGAAATATTAGGCCATAACGGTTTCCAATTGCGTTGCTAGTGGAATTTAAATTACTACGAGCAAAAAAAAAATATTTATAGGCGTTTATTTTGCTTTTATTAAATTCTCTATAAAATTCTGATTTTGGAGATTTAAAAAATTTTTTTTGTCATTTTTATCAATGTCAAGGTTATGAACTACCTTAATCATAAAATGGTATAACATCGCTTTTCATTGCTTTAACAAAAGCTAGAATGAAAAGAGTTTAAGGGGTTTTAATGTCTCATGTTAAGTAGTAACGTAATGTAACGTTAAGTAGCTTTTTAATAAGTAACGTTTTATAATAAAATTTTAACAGGATAGGATGAATTTCCTTGTTTATGCAAACCATAAAATGAATGGAACAGAATTTTCCTTGGGCTGGCATATGTTGTGGGCAGTGAGGTCAAATTTAAGGGGGTAAAAATTTAAAGTTTTTAATTTTAAGTTTTTGGTCATAACCGAAATAAAAAATATATAAAAAAAATTCTGTTGCATTCATTTTATAGTATTTCATGGATTAAATGTACCCTGAAAATTACATTTTAATAATTTAACAGTTCATCTTGGTGCTATTTTCTGTTTGGCTTTCTTCGAGTAATTCACTCGCATTCACTTCGAGAAATTCACTCGCAGCAGGAGCAAAAGAAGAAGCGGGCGACGTCTAAATCTTTAATACTCCTTTCTCATACTCCGTTGCGTGTAAACTGAAGTCGAGACTGAGTTATTGAAAGTGAGGTAAATGTTGAACCAGAAAATTCACTTAAGTGTTTTCTTAAGGAAAGAAGAGAATATTAAAAATATCTGCACAAGAGAAATTTTTTAACTTCAGTAGTGCTTTTGATTTTGTTGACAATTTTGAGAGTATTGCTTTATACATGATCACTATCACCCTAAACACAATGTATTAACTATTTCCAAAGAAGAAGAAATAATAACTGCGTAATTCAATTTTAAAAAAATTTTTTTTTAGTCACAAGTTTTAAAATGATAAACCACAATCAATTTTTTTGTCTTCATTTTTGTAAAATAGCATGTATATATTTATTACAAAATTGACTTTTAAAAATTAATTCACTTAAAATAGCTGATCCTGGTTGCATTTTACTAATTTTATTTATTACTGTTGAACTTGTTTTTAGCAGGATATTTGCCAGAAAAACAAATTCTTCACTGAAAAAGAAAGGGTGTTGGTATAAGCCATGCTTCAAACATGCTTCTTAGCACTGGCAAAGGATGTTTGCCAAATTGAGGTAATAAATAATACCTATAGAATTTAATTATACTATTTAGCATATGATGGAACAAGCAATATGCTAGGGAAAAAGTCTGAAGTTGCTACACGAATATTATCTTTGATTCAACAAAAGCTCTTGTTAATCCCTTAATTAGTGTCTTTATGTTGCATTAATATCCAAGATTTTGGCGCCCAACGAAAAATTGAAAGAACCCACGATTCGACGTCAGCTTCCCTAGTTTTAATACCTTCACACGTACAATCAATGCCTTCCGAGGTTTAATACCTTCACACATACAATCACTGCTTCCCGAGGTTTAATACCTTCACACACACAATCACTGAAGTCAGCTTCCCGATGTTTCATACCTTCACACATACAATCACTGACGTCAGCTTCCCGAGGTTTAATATCTTCACACACACAATCACTGACGTCAGTATCCCGAGGCTTAATACCTTCACACATACAATCACTGACGTCAGCTTCCCGAGGTTTAATAGCTTCACACAAACAATCACTGACGTCAGCTTCCCGAGGTTTAATACTTTCGCACATACAATCACTGCTTTAAATGTTCGAATACGAAGTTTTGAAAATCTTGGCGTTATTTCCCCTATGTGTGAATCTCTGCTCATACTAATTTTGATGCAAATAATCCCAAAAGAATTTAAGAATTTAATGATAGTTAGAAAATTTCATACGAATGATAGGGCATTAAAATTGTTTTAAACACACTTAAGGCTTAGTTACATTCGCACGAAAAATCTGAAATAGGTAGAGATGAACATTTCACCACTGAAGTTCTTCAGCCAGATTCAATAATTCAAGTCGCGAAAATAATTTATATCGCGGAAATGGCTATCACAAGAAAAATCATTCGCACAGTGATAAAACTTTCGTCGCGGAAACTATGAAATAATTTTGCAATAATATAGTTAAATGATTTTTTTGCGGGTAGTAACACAAAAATTAAAGCTGTAAAGTCGTGACGGGGTTTTAAGGGAAAAAAGGCAGTGCTTCAGTTGTTTGAAAACAAGGCACATGTCACGTGACACATGTCAAGTGTATGCAGATGGCAAATAAAATGTTCTCGGCGACATCATGTCTCAATGTGTTATAAAAAGTTCCCTTCTCACGCTGACAGCAAAAATGAAGAAAGCAACTTATCAGAGATGGCAGACGTTGTTGATTCTCATCGATGAAATAGCGTATAATTGAAAACTCCTATAGTTATAGTTTAGAAAAACGAATATTCTTTCACATGTAGACTGCTGTTTGATAACTGCTTTCAACTAAGTTATATTTCATCTTCTCTTCGAAATAAACATTTATTGCCAACAGTTGCTACACAAAAAGGGAACCTTTAAATTTTTGGAAACCAGAATCAACTGAGGTCCTACACATAGTACAATTAAGTGTTGTTAGCCTAGACTGTATGTGTATTTCTTTATGTTGTTTTGTGAAAAAGATTTGTGCTCCATTTTTTGGGCAGTACATTGAAGATGCAATTGATAGTTATGCTCATTAAAAAGGTTTGGGGTTGGCACATAACAATGTTGAGGGTAGTAGAATGAAGGCTGATATATTTGTGGGTACTGATTTCTACTTGTCATTTTCTAGTGGAGAGATTTTTCGCTCTGATTTGGGTCCAATCGCATTTTGGTTTTGTTTTCAGTAGAAATAGTTGTAGTAAAAATGGTAGTGAGAATTGTAGTTTTTACCGACTCACACATCGTAGGTGATGTCAGAAGCATTCGATAAAACATTTGTGATGGTGAAGTGAAGAATTTTTGGTAAAGTGAGAAGGTTAATACGATGAATGACATAGATGTATATGAAAATATGACAATTCCAATCAAATTCTATTGAATTCAAAGAAAAAATAAACGAAATACTGAAACCAAAGTTTTGGACTGACGTGGAATAAATGTAGTGACATTTTAATTTATTTGCTTATTTATATTTTCTTCAATCTGCTATTAACATTCCAACGAAATTTAAAATAATGAGTTTTTTGGCAAGTATTTATGATCCAATTGGAACATTTTTGTTGTAGGTAAAAACTTAACTCAGAGAATTTGTGAACCCAACTGCAAAGATTTACGCACTTTGCTTATTGAAATCGAGTTAGTTTCGAACAATCGTCCATTTATATATTTTTACAATGATCCTGGCGATGAAAAGCCACTCGCTCCGAAACAATTAGATTTCGGTCAAAGTTTATCACTAGAAGGCAGTGTTAACGATAATGTAAATATTATTGAACAAAACAACGAAAGGTTTAGTTTAATATATTGGAGCAAATGAAGAATAGGTTCCAAACTGAATATAAACGGAATTACGAGAGTTCCAAAAAGCGAAACGAAGTTTAAGTGAAGTTGTGAATGTAAACATTAACGACGTAGTTCTTATCAAGGAAGACAATTTAAAACATCAGTTATGGAAGATTGCTGTGGT
Source organism: Euphysa ruthae (assembly GCA_035046665.1). NCBI lineage: Eukaryota > Metazoa > Cnidaria > Hydrozoa > Anthoathecata > Corymorphidae > Euphysa > Euphysa ruthae. The sequence goes on from JAUZNK010049511.1 coordinate 16,673, forward strand.
TGAAGAAGTCATCTTATCACATGAGGTGTTTCTCGTGTGGCAAAAGTGAAGTATACGTAAAAGGGGACTCAAAGTTCAGTTAGACGACCTATAAGCAAACTGTACCAGTAGAATTTTCGGAGTCAAAACCTGTTAAAATTAAAATCAAATTCGTAGATGAAAATAAAATTACTATAGTGGCAACATATTTGGCGGCAGGGTGATGAAGCCTTTCACGCTTCACCCGTGTTATGATGTAATGTATACTAGGACCGTATTGCGAACGTTCCTTCCTTTTTAAAAGCGTGTAACTAAGAATCAAGTCGCACGAGACGGCTTTTATGAAGAAGAAAGAGAAAGCCTTATTTCTAATAAAAGTTGTATTTCTTGTGTATTCATAACCCTTAATTAGTAACTGCAGGATGCATTAATATCCTACAAATGGCTTGGGAAGAGTGTCTACTCAAGGGTTATTAACAGACGTGGAACCAAGAATTATTCAGATGAAAAACTTTTATTTCGGTCTAAGTCTTGGGTACCAATTATTTTCACTAATATACTTCCAAGATCGTTAAAAACTAAAAAGATGTCTGCTGTAAACGGACATCGAATGGCTTTGTTACTATAGAAACGATGAAGGGAATGACCAATGGTGAATCTTACTGTCTGTTTTTTGAAGCAAAAAAAAGAAAGCTAAGCAAATCGATTTAAATCAGTTTAAAGATAAAATGAAAATCCCAAACGTAATAAAAGTTTGGCTGCTTTTGTTAGCTAACCCATCAAGCAGTGCTTCTGTAGAAAGGTCGCTTTCATTAGCTCGACCACTCAAAATTTGGTTAAGAGCAACAATAGCCCAAAATCGAAAATATTGCTGCACTAAGCCCTCTCAAAGATCTTACAGATAACATTAACATTACTGAAGTAGAAAATAGGTTTGTTTCATTATATGATGAGCGATATTAACACATTTGTGCAGTCTATTTACAATTCGATTATTTTTACGTGGGGCCAACAAATAGTTTTGCGAACTAATTTATTATAGAAGGCCTCTCGGATTTGGTTCTGGTGTACTTAGAGCTCCCATTTGAGCTTACGGTGAAGAAAATCTTGGTTTTTAAGGGGGGTCGAAACCGCACCTCTGTGACAGAAACCAAAGACTTAACCGCTTCGCCAGACAACCAAGGTAAAGCATTGTTACTTTCGTGCTTTCCTGGTAAAATCCATTTTGATATAAAGACACATATTTTTTTGTTCAAACTTTAACATTTTCAAGGTTTTGTTGTAAATCTTATATAAGAGTTAAGTTCCTGTAAACGAAAGTATTTGTTACATACAATACTGCATTCCGGCATTTGAAACCTGAAAAATTTTCTTGCTGCCCAATCATTGTGGGTGGCAATTTCAGCGCCCAGTTAAATTTCCGCGTCAGGGGCCCTGGTATCAAAAGGTTGTATAGCGCAGTATTATGGGGAAGTATTGTACAGTATTATGGGGATATATGGTACAATATTATGGGTGCAGTATTGCAAAGTATTATTACAAAAAATTATTTTATGGGATTATCAGTAATATTTCTTTTTTTGCTCTGTAAGATAAATAAATTCAGCTATGCAATACAAATAAACTTTTCCAATCAAATCTATATTATCATTCAATCAAATCTAGGTTATTATTCAATCAAATCTAGGTTATCATTCAATTAAATTTCTAAAAAAGCTATTGGCTTTCCACTGGTTTTACCAAATAAAATATAAACCTACGATATCCACAGAAGAAACAAGGGCGTGAAATGATGAATCAGATGGAGAATCTTTTGATATTTATTATTTATTGTTTTTAGTTTTTTTTTTAAAAAAAGATATATGTGGTAAAAAATCAATTTCACGAAGAAATTCCAGATTTATATATTTTAAAATCAATTTTCGAGTTTTTTAATATTTTCAATTCATATTTATTAAGATAATATCTAACTCAAATATACGCATCATTGCAGCAAATATTTGTTGACCCTGTTGAGAATTTATAGAACAACAAACAAATTGGGTGTTATGAATTTCCATTGTCGGATTTCTAAGTAAACTTTATGTCTGAAAGTGACTAAAACGAAAAGCAAAGCTGTAATATCTCAACATCGTTAATTTCTGTAATTTTATGACTATCACATTATTAATTACCTTCGAATGTTTTTCATTAAAAGTTTATCTTTAAAAAGCTAACTGTACTTACATTGATCTTGCTTCTTTCATGATCTCCAGCCTTTATTTAGATACCGCATGCTTGAAACTGAGATACATTGAGACTTTTTGCATACTACTCGTTCAATGCGATGATTTACTTGCTAGGAGGCCACAGTAGCATCAGGTAGTACGATAAAATTCACTAAATTCTTCGAAGGGAAAAGTTAATACTCCAGACAAAATATATTTTTGACCTATTAAGAATTAATAAGAGAAGAATTAGATAGAAAGAAGGTTTTTTTATAGGAAAATGAATCAATATCAAGTATGAAATTTACAGGAGCATCAATTGTTTTCCTAGAATTTTTTGCTTGTTGTTTTGGAAGTATGTCTAAAATATAGATTAGAGAAACTCCCATTTAACTCTAACATTATTACCTCTAGATACGTAATAGGTATCGAATTAAATTAGTTAATTTAATTAGTTAAGCTAATATCAGTGAAAACTGATGTCAGCTTAACTATTTCAAATAATTGATAATTCAACGCTCGTGAAATTGATGATTCCAGCACTCGTGAAATCGATGATTCCACTGCTCATGAAATCGATGATTCCAGCACTCGTGAAATCGATGATTGCAGTACTCGTGAAACTGATGATTCCAGTGCTCGTGAAATCGATGATTCCAGTGATTGTGAAATCGATGATTCCGGTGCTCGTGAAATCGTTGTTTAGCTCAAAAGTTTTTTAAATTTTACTAGTCAATCTGGGGCTTTAATATTTGATTACAAAAAATAATTTTAAAACTAAAAACAAGTAAATTAAAACTTTTTGATTAAGAACTTTAGCCTTTTATCTAGTACGAATGAAAAGGTATTAAACTTTAAAATCCTAGGCTAGAAACAGGTGCCAAGTGTTGATAAAAGGAAAGTTGGACAATCACCCCAGTTACTATTGTATGATTTGACTGACTTTATTTCAAATGTATCGTTTCCAATTACCAATAACACTTTTTAGGACTCTAAACAAGATAATAATTACTTTCTTTTCTTCTTTTTTTTTTGACATATCTCATTTTGGCGAAGTCATTTTAGCGTCATTTTAAAATATGAAAATAATTAGAAAATGTCTAAAGAATCAACATTAAAACTTTATCATGGATAAAGTTCTATATAAAATTCTCTCAATTCTAGAGTCATGCTTCCTAAATTGCCCTACTGGCTCACCAAATAAGGATACTGGCTCACCAAGTAAGGATTATCGGGGCTGAATATAATGAAAGTTTTAGGCCTATTTATTTGTTTTGCTTTTTTTCTTTTGAGTAAGTCTTGATTAATACTGCATTTAAATTTTTTTGAGTACCACTTTGACACTTTTTTGATTACCACTTTGACACTTTTTTGAGTACTAATTTGAAATTTAATTTTCTCTTAATACATAATTTGATAAATAACTTAGCATGAATTTGTTATAAGCCTTTGTCCAATAAATAAGATTGGTTAATCTATTCTTACCTGAAATTAGGTTACACATTATTGTTTTAGTTTATCAAGTTTAGTACGCAAGTTTGATTTGCTTCGGTTGAAAACTGTATTCAAATTTTCGACGTAAATCTAACTCGTGAAAATAAAAAATTGTGAGAAACAATGATATAATAAACAAAATTTTGTTATTTTTTCTGCCTATTCGATAAAGAGAATCATAAAATATATTTTGATGCTTGGGTTTGTTTGAGCTGGGATAACTTAGGGTATGGTTTTTCGTATACATCTGTGCTAAACTTTGCGAAGTGCGTAAAGGTGTTGTATAATTTTTATTCGCGTGAAAAGCTATGTAGGTATAATGAAAACTGTTATGAAAAGCTATCAAGGTGTCATAAATATTGTTATGAGAATTTAAATTAATTTTCAATGCTCTGGTTTTTTGTTTGGTCTTAAAAATTCAATTTATAGACTATTTGTGGAGATTAAGGTCCCCTTCGCTTCATGCTAATCTGAACAGTGTCTTTAGGTGCAAATATATCTTACTTTACTATGACAGCTCAGATATTAAGCCAGCATGTATTCAGGGGTACAGACAGAGCTTAAAATCATCGCGGGTTAACCAGTGCTAGATGTTTTATTTAGAAATTCGTTGATTTTAAGAAACCCAGCCGTTACTTTTTGTAAAACATATATGTAATTATTAGATCCACAGAAGAGTTTGGAGGGATTTCCACCAAGGAAAAACTTACATGAAAGGACAGAAAACATAGTTTGGGAACCGAAAAAATATCAGTTAAAGAGAAGCAAATGACGATGTAGAGATATAAAATATATGTTTAAAGTGCTTGTAATAAAATCTTAACGTTTTGTAAATACAGGGGGGTTGAAGCTAGTTATTAATGAATGTATAACAAAGAATTTAATATTGTTTTAAAAACATGTTTTTTTAATTTCATTTCCGTACTTAACATATGTAAGCTTTACCAGATTCTTTCATTACAAAGTGGTTAATTACCGATCGATTATATCGATAGCTATGCGATATATCTACCGTTTTTCTCTTATTTTTTCTCTCAGTTTAGGTGATTATTTTATTAAAAAGCTGTTTCATTCATTTTTCGTAATAAAAATATTAACCATCTTTAATGGCTCTTTTAATCATTTATTAGAAACAACCGGTACCTTTTCGATAAAATAAACACTAGAATACTTTCGGAGTTCACCTGTACCTCCGGAAACCAAGATTTGAAAAAAATATTATGAAGCATTTAGTAGGCAATTTTATTTTTTGTTTTTGTTTTGTACTGTTAGATTTTTTGGTATTTTTATTAATTTTAGAGAGAATTTTCCTAGAAACTTAAAATATGAAATATGTTTAAGAAACGCCTTAGAGAACTTTGAGTGATTAGTCATCAAGGAAAGATATGAAATTTTGATAGTGGGTATTGCTTGGATTTCCATAAAACAAAACATGACATTTCACAAACTTTTAATTTCATATAAACATGATTTTGCTACCTATAACTTTCGTTATTAATTCTATATTTAAATCTAATCCTTTGACTTTTTATAGCAGATAAATTTTTACAAAAATCAGCACTACCTTAAAAATGAGCCTCTTTAAAAAAAATTGCTTGTGAAATATGGAGCGCTCATACAGGGACAAATATCAGCCACAATTAAAACTAGTCGTAAGTAACCTAAAATATATAAATTAGTCATCAAGAAATCCATGAACATTTATTTTACCTTGTTGTTAATGCAATGTATGGAATTGATGTAAGCATTGTTCAATTATATTGCTTTCTGGTAATAATTTTAATTTTATTGTTTGTTAATCTCTCATAGATTTCGCTTTAGCTATAAGAAAAATGTTGTTGCTATTATTGCATTGCAGTTGAATTTCCGCTTTGCGTGATACTTTTTATAAACCATTTACGAAATTATAATAGACTACGTGGACAAATCCTGCTGTATTTATTCGCCCAAAGTTAGGTGGCGACTTCAAAAAAAAAAAATAATAATAATAATTACATTGATATGATATGAGCTCACAAACCCATTACTGCTACAACAAATGAATTCAAGTCGTAGAATTTTCATGTATGGTCATGGGAATAAAAGCGTTTTTTAAGTCCACAGAAATTATATTTATTGACTGGACCCTACATTATTAAAATTTTTTTTGACAGTTCTAATAAGAATTAGACTCCAGTATAAACACCAAGCATTTACACTGTTAATAAGATTGTTTTTCGTTCTTAATGATTAAATAGCGAAAACTCTATAAAAGTAAAGACGTATTTTTCCTGGAAATTCCCGGGAATCGGTCTGGATTGATTCATATCCAAATTCCGTCTACTAATAGGCTTATTTAATCCTTAACATATAAACATGGCTGCTGCTGTAGGGCAAAATAAATATGGCTGCTGCTGTAGGGTAAAATAAACATGGCTGCTGCTGTAGGGTAAAATAAACATAGCTGCTGCTGTAGGGTAAAATGACAATATTAAACTATTTCATATCAATTTTTACAGACGACGCGAGCAAAGAAACTCCTTTCTATGATTTGATTATAAAAACTTATTGTAACTAGCCTGATGGTATTGTAACTAGCCTGATGATAGGAGCAGTATGACTCCTGAGACGTCGCTCAATAAAATTTTATTACTCATGACATGCGTTTTATCTCTTTAATTATTAATGCCTGAGTTGACAAACACAAAAATTTTTGAGATAAAAACTTAACTAAACTTGACGTACATTGAACTTTGTTTTATGTTTGATTAAGTGTGCAAAACGATGATCGTAGACATTGGAAAATATAAAATGAACAACCATCAAAAAAGATGCAGCTTTAAAGAGATATTAAATATATGAAAAGAACTTATTCATTCGTAAAATATGTAAACACTTATCGACAAAACAGTTACACTAATACCATGATTGTGATTGTTGAAATCAATTAGAATCAATATATAAAAGTTTGCGAAAGCATAGCAACCTCGCTGACAAGCCAAAGTCGGAAATAAATTAATGAAAAAATAAATTAATTTAAGGCTAAATTTAACGTACAACTTTGTTATTAAATTTTGAAAATTAAATATTCAAACAATTTGATGTTTACATTCGAATGGAATGTTAATGATTTTTTTTGTTAAACGTTTAAATAAAATTTTTTGTAGACAGTATTGAAATTAATTTCGATTTGATTTTGTTTTCGTAAGTATTGTCGATTTAATTATTCTCTATTGTTCAAATATTATTAATAAAGAAATGGGAAGGTGAGACAATATTGTCTCGATTGAATTATCCTCTACTTTTGATATATTAATATTAATGAAATGGGCAGACTAGGAAGAAAATGAAAAAACAGGAACAAACTTCGCTTAAAATTTCACTTCAACTTTCGGCCCAAAAATCGGCTCAAATTTCGCTTCAAATTTCCGCCCAAAAGTCAGCCTTAATTAATATAGAGAATTTTTCGCGTTAATAGCAAATGAGCTCTAGCTACAAATTTCAATACTCTCGCTTTTGCTTTCGCGAAAAGCTTTATATAAATTTGGTGTGTATTACTGTGATGAGTTACAAGGCATTCAATTACTTGACTTTAACAAATTCCAAAACAAATTTCTAGTATTCTGAACAAGATAAGAAATATATAATTTCATTGCGTTGTCAATCCAATCGAGTTGTAAAAATTATCAGTAAAGGCTCAAAGTTTTATAAGTCAGTACTTATTTACAATGTCAGTACTTATTTATAAGCTAATACTTATTCCACGTAATAATTGATAAGGGACCAAATAGCTAAACTTAATGCAGAAAGATGTGGAGGTTTTAAAAATCAACAATGGTACTGGACAAAAGCTAACAAATTAGCTTATTAGCAGCAAATATAAATAATCAAATTAGACAATGAATTATCGTGTAACTTTTTAGCTAATGACACAACACGACGCTTGCTCATGTCTAATATATTCTGCAAAGAACGCCATATTACAAATTATACCAACGTGAATAAACGAAAGGGCGGATTTAGAATTTTTTAAGGGTGTTACTAAAGCTTTGTTTTCCTAACCTATTTCTCCTCTCCCCTCCACTTGTTTTTCAGGCACGCACACCTTTTTTGCCTTGAAGTTAAAAATTTTAGCCAATATCTACCTCCTTTAAATTCCAACCCCGAATTACGTCTAGTTACCTCTCGAAAGATCCTATTCATTAATAGTTATAAATGATAAGCATTACAATACTATGTGATAAAAACCGCATCAGCAGAAATGTTGTCCTATCAACTTGGGTGAGATTTTGCTGATATTGACTAAATCTGATTTTGGTGGGTAATCTTTTAACCAAAATTTTCATTCACAAAAAAAACAGTTTGGAGCTGCAGCTAAGGAAAAGAAATTTTAAAATCTTTTCTTCTTTTTTAATGTTTGAAATTAAAATAATATTGATATTAAAACATATTTACAGTTCTTATATTATTATTCGTAAATTTTATCTAAACATAAGCTATATTCATAATGTATGCAATTGAATAAATCTGCATTAAAGATACTTCCGAGATCTATTTTGATATTCATGGAAAAATATGACAGCATTTTATAATTTTAGGATGCGTCTTATTCATTAACACTGATAAAAGGTTATATAACTTATGATATTGGTGTCTTTTGTCATATTATCCTCCTTGTTCAAAATAAGCTATACATTTAAGTAAGACTGTCAATAATATTTCAGAATTTTCCAATCGTTTAGTTTAGTTTTACGATAGTGTCCGGACTAGAAACCTCAAAAAAATCAAAAAAACTTTTTTTTCATGAAATGGTTTTTTACGTATTTCCATAATATGCAATAAAAAATAAGATAATAAAAGTGTCGCTAATTATCAAAATTAAGTTTAATAATCGAATTTTCTTCTGACATTTAGACGTCAAAATATCGTTTTTTTTTTCTTTGGTCTTGTCTCATGTCGTGTATTGAAACCAATTCCATATAATATTTTTGATGCACGGTTTTAGAAAAAATTCAACCCCGGTATAAAAAACAAGATAGAGGGTTAACTAATATAAATAGTCTTCTAACAGGGGGGGTTAATAAAATACTGCATTGCTTCAATGATGATGTGTATATTAGACAATTGTGTAAAACACAAATCTCCTCTGCATTCAATAAACGCTTCATAACCACTAAAATATATCTCGAAACGATTTTTGTAGATTTTTTTTACATTCTGTTTAAAAAAGTCACGATTTTAACAATATTTCAAGCTTTGAATGTGTAAAGGTCACGGCTAGAAACCGCAAACAAACGCCTTCGGTAAACAGATTGACTTATTGGGAATGATTATGATTAAAAACTTGTTTTAGAATCTACATCTCTTTATATACTTTAAAAATGTTTCAGAAAATATATTTTATAGGGTAAATACTACTTTACAAAGAACATAAGTGTGTTTTGGATAGGGTAAAGAACCAGAAATTAAGATAACTGTCTTATGATTTAGTGTGCGAATTTCAGCAGCAGTCTGTCCACCAGAAGTAAACCTGTTTAAACGAGTTTTGAGCTCACTTGTGACCAAAAATGTGAAAATCACTCATTTCAATGATTTCCATTATGAAGACTTGATAAGATATGTTACTAAAAACAAACTGTTTAGCCAATATTACGACTTAGACATGGCTGGTGTTTTGCAGGGAAATTTAATTTATATGTATTTGGTTTTTTATTTTTTTTTTTGTATTATTTAATGTGATTTCTTGATGTATCATTTTATTTGATACTCAGAAAGACGAAGAAGCTTCTTCAAGTACTTCAAATATTGAAACATAGAGATTGTGGCAACTGAAACAGTGGTCAAGACACACATCGAAACATCGGTTTCTGTGATCAAAATGGAAAACTTCTTCAAGTATTTCCTTCTTTCCCTGAAGTAACCAAAAAGTGCAGACTCATGATACAGATATATCAACTAAGTTTTTTAAAACTGTAAGACAGAAAACCGTTTAATATTTCTGTTAATATTTGCAATATTAGCTATAAAAATAACGGAGCTAGCTAAATAGATGTTTACAAAATTTTCTTTAGGACATGTGGAGAGAGAAAAGATTTCAGCAGTGAAGCTCATAATAAAGATTGAGAGCATAAAGTTACAGGGTTAAAATCCAGATCAATTAATATGCTCTTTGTACTGTGTTTGTCTGTGTTTCTGCATCTCTCTCTATGTTTTTTAATTTAGTTAAATTGTATTTATTCAACTAAAAATAACACTAAAGAGGTGAGAAATTTATGGTATCGTTCTTTAGTTTGTCAACTTGGAAACTTCAGTGGAAGTATAAATAAAAGACATGTTGAAAATAATGAGCTACAGAAAGCGTTGCAACAACAAAATCAAACATTACAACAGTTGTGCGGAAAAGAAGTTATTCAGACTGAAATAATCAATACTTTAAAAGACCGATCTCCCAGAGAAGAATAGCACCTTCTGATAAAATACACGAACAATTTGAAAAACTAAAGAATAAGTAATGAAGCCTATGCCAGAACAAAAAGACAAAACAATTTAACGATATTCCAAATGATTAAAAATAGCAGTGGCTCTGTTCGATATCGAAGGCGTGAGGAATCAACGAATATTTTAGAATTAATTTATGACAGTAAAGAAGCTGCGGTGTTTGTAGTTTTTGATTTTAAAACTAGTGTTGCTTCTAAAGAAATTATGGAGAGATTAATCTCATTAATATAGACGAGGGAAGTTTTTAGATTTTTACAAATTCACAAACGTTAATAGTAAAGGTGGGAATTCAATGTCAAAAACTGTCGTGATAAAAGTAGGTAAACCATATCTCTAGAAAAAAATATAGTATAGTATACAAAATTCTGATAACGCTAATATGCATTTTGTATCTTAGGGTGTTTCAAACATAAAATTAAGAAGTGCATCTTGTTTCAAATAAAGACGTAGATACATTTGTTAAGTAATTAGATAGGTAAATTAGATTGTATTTCAGATTACAGTTTGACTGAACAGTAACAACACTGGAAAATTTGACAAGTGATATGAAAGTATGTTGGTTAATTGATATATTGGTTTATTCAAAATAAGAACCATTTTGTTGGTGAATTTTCTGATGGAGCGCTAGAGTCAAATCAAAAGCCAATGACGATTGGGACACTTTCAATGTGTAACTTTGGTCCAAGAATAAGAAGTCGACAATTCCATTATTTTTTGCACATGCTAACAGCGAGAGAAAAAGAAACTGTATATGAAATATTATGGAAACAAAACTGTAACGAAATGCTATTAACCGATCGAGCGAAATATTTTCACCATTAATGGTGAGAAGATCAGATTTGAGTTCTCCCATCTGCTGTTACAACTTGGTAATGTTTATCAGCAAATATTTTACATACCTCAGCTACATATTAATTTCCATTTGCCAACGTCCATAAACGTCCATAAAAATCATTCTTCTTTCCGCAACAAAACAATACAAACATAAAAAAACGAAGCGAGGAAATCAGAAATATTAATTACTTTACTAAAAGCTAAAAACTGAATATCTTAACATGCATGTAATGTTGCATTAGTTCTTAAGGTGGCCCTCCATTTGTGCACGAAGTGTGATTCTTTGATAAAAACCTTGCCACAAATTTAAGTTAATACAACACAAAAGTATTTTAGTTTTCAAAAACACACAACTCTAAATAGACTCACACACTTTAACTGCTCAAATCGCAAAGTGTAAATCGTATAAATCAGTTAAAACTCTCTTGTAATCCTCACCGAGTGACGCCGGATCCTTTACATCTAGAAATCAATCTTTGAATTCATCTATTAAATTTGACATCTGAATGTTTTATAGAGTCCACAAAAACAGCCAGGAGATCATCAAATTTTAGGATGTGCTTTAAACTATTAACTATTAACGAGCATTACTTGAAAGATTCTATCTAATTTTGTAAATTATCGGTGACTGATAGGTGCACAAGCAATAGCACTTGCACAATACAGTTTTCATTTAATTGACATCCGATTTACAGATAATAAAACACCAACTGAAATCATAAAACAATTGAATTTGACTAAAATTTGTGAAGTCCACCGAGATGTTGACCATCTAATCAATAAAGTAAATTTCGATTCAGATTACCAAACTGGCGTCAATGATGCATACAAACGATGCCTTAATGTATTCCTCTAACAATGTTAAAGTACGATGTGGACATTAGAATGTATTGTCATATTTCATGCTCAAGAAATATTTAAAGAGAAAGGGTTTGGGTATAGAGTAATTCTGCTAAACCGTCGTCTCGACATATTCCAATATTATCTTTATTATAAGAGGAAGACAAAATACATGGTATGTAACTATCGACCAGTTCACAGATCTCTGCTCCGTCGTATGCACCCATTGTTACATTGAATAGACCACACTCCCGCTTTAACCACGTTTCACTTCCATTAAATAACAAATATTTATTGATCCTACATACTATTTTTTGTGTGCATGCTTGCAAATTTTAATGAATCGTTTAGAAGCTTTTCTTTAATAGAAGGATAAAAATCCTTTATGTCGAAAATAAAAAATTTGTGCGATTGCGTATTGCCTATCCTGTTAAACCAATTAATGATAGCTTGTGTATTCTTCCACTGGTTAATTTTGAACTTATTTTGAATGTTAATTTTAGTTTTGTCTACATTAGATTTACTAATTCTTCCTACCTCGTTCTTTGCTGGGTTGATTAGTCTAACAGAAAGTTGGTTCTCAAAATTTTCCTTGTAATCTTCTAGGGAGAAAAAGCAGGTAATTTTTGAGATTGTTTCCTTTCCATTTACTCTGTTTGTATCTTTAATTATTTTTCACCATTATTGTTTATTTTTTTCGCGAGGTTTTTGTTTGTTATTTTGTGTTTTTGTAACCGCTTCGTTTACCACCTTACTATATTCGTCTTTGCATAAACGATACATACTCGATGTTTTTTTTGGCTGGCGTAACTGTTTTGACTGATAGCCTAACTGCTTTTATATCTTCCCTCGTTTTTTTTCCTGTAATTTTCTTAAATTCTAGGTTTTTAACAAGTTGGAATAAATGATTTTCTTTTTCATGTGATATAATTTTGTGAAATTTGTTTTTGATTCCATTCCATAATAGCTTTGTATTGAGTTGATCACTCTTTCGGTCAGTTTACCTCGTCCAGAAGTGGAATTTTTTTATTTCTTTTGTGTACTTTCACAATATTTTGCAAACGTGTTCTCAGTCTCTTTTGGAGGTGCCCAACACATTCAAACATTTTTACAGAACGTTGTGTACTTTTTAAGGATCTTCACTTTCTACTTCCTTGAAGGATGATGTATCTCCATCTCCTAAGTACTCAAAACATATGAGATTGCTGTTTACGACAGAGTGTTCAAACATCTGAGCGGCTCCGGCCCCTCTATGGTTGCTGACGACTTAGTATGATTTACATGACAACTATGATCGGCTTTCCAGCTTTTATATGCCTCTGTTCCTTCATATTTTTGCCAGATTTTGCAACCTTCGCAGTTTTTTGTGAAGACTTGCACATCGACAGCTATTTCATTGACAATAGCTGTGACAAAAGTGTTTAATGATGCGTGTCGTCATCAATTTTTACTTGACTTTGCAAGTGACCGTTCGCAGAGTAAATTTTCAGCTCTTTTGCTCCTCTCCTCATGCTAGCTGTGGTTGCAGTTGCACATGGATCGTAAATTTCACTGTTCATTGAAATCTTGAATAACGAAGTTATTACATGTCAAAGTTATTCATACAGAGCCAGAAAAGGTTCCTATCGCCAAAGGACCTCGACCAATTTCACGAAATGTATTGATGATTTTCCTATTTGCTTTACAAGCTTGACTTTCTTGTTTTTCCTTTCCTTTCTTGAGCATTTCTTCAATGAATTGAACATTGAACGGCTTTATTGACATGATGAGCATGCTAACATTAGGTTATGAACAAAACCTATTAGAAGTTCACGCTGACTACATAATATCACTGGTTGGTTCAATTGTGGTTGTGGACAAAGTAATAACCCTCTGATAGTACTTTTTAAAAGTTCAAAGTTCATAGGAAAAAAAATTATTAAAGTTTTTTTGCAACACATTCTCTTGCAGACGGGCACTTAGTTTTTTTGAACTGGCACATACTGTTTCAGGAGGATCAGATATTTGAGGTTTTTTACATGCACGCTTTTTTGGCGCTAATCACTCCTTAATTTTAGCTTTATTCTGCTTAAAAATTTCTCGAAAAAATATTAATTTATTTCAGTGCTTTATTTACAGCTCTTGGAAATTAAATACAAAAGTATCCATCATTAACAAAAGTGCTAGTTTATGTTAATACTAAAAGCATATCGACAAACTTTTAGAAGTAAAGCCAAATGAATATGGGAAGCAAGTGAGACATGTGCTACATAATTTTAGCTCACTTACTAGATGCAAGGTGTTTTTCCTGAGAATACTAGTAACTCTCTGAGACAGTTGCTAATGCGGTGCTAAGGAACAAAATATATACATACTTACTAATTAAGTAAAGGTAATTGCTATTCATGTTAGATCGTTCAACCTAATACAAAATTATATCAAAAACTAGAAATTTGATTCGCAAGAGTGAATCCAGATATACTCCTGAAAAACTTCGCTTAGAACGGTTCAAAATATTTCGTGAACTTAACGTACTGTTCACTGACTCTCATGTATACCCAGGGGTATACGTTTATACTTCTAAACCTATCATAAACCTATCGACACACTTTATTGCGTAAGCAATGAAAGCTGAAACTTAATTTTCAACAGCGCGAAAAAATCTCTATAGTAAGGAAGGTTTTTATTGAACCAAAATTCGTGCATAAATTCGTGCCTATTTTTTCATATTTTTTCTCGCCTCCCCATTTCTTTATTGATAGTATTTGGACAGTAGAGAATAATTCAATCAAGCCAATAAGATATGATATCTTTGTTGTCAGTTACAAAATCAAAATTAATTTCAATACAGATAATACTATTTAAGCGTTTAACAAAAGAATCATTAACATTCCACTCGAATGTAAAGAATCATTAACATTCCATTCGAATGTAAACATCAAAGGAATCATTAACATTCCATTCGAATGTAAACATCCAATTGTTTTAATATTTAAGCGTTTAACAAAAGAATGTAAAGAATCATTAACATTCCATTCGAATGTAAAGAATCATTAACATTCCATTCGAATGTAAAGAATCATTAACATTCCATTCGAATGTAAACATCAATTTGTTTTAATGTTTAATTTCGTGTCTTTAATCAAAGGTGGGTGTTGCATGCTTTCGTACTTTCGACTATACGTTAAATTTGAATTTATTTTTAAATGAAACATATTTTTATTTAAAAACAATATTTTCATTTCACTATGCATGCAATATGTTATATTAATATATACTTTTTTTTTTTTTTTAGTATAAACTATTCCTCCAATAGATCAAAATCAAATCAAAATTATTTCAAATACTGAATAAAAATTTGTTTCTATTTAGCTACAACTTTATTGTATATTATTCACTGGTAGGGTAAGAAAACTTCTTGATTGTGAAATTTTGCTGCAGTTTCTTCTATTATCAATTAATATATATCATTTTTAACTTTGACTTGCCAACAAGCTTGCCATGCTTTCGCAAACCTTTATATATTGAAGTATGCCCCTGAACCAACAAGTACATTTAGGTGCACCACTATAACTATTAGTACTCTCGTGTATACCACTAAACTAGGCGTCAACTTATTTTTTTAATGCTATAATATATTAAGATTATTTTCTTGTATTTACGTGGATAACTTTTTATTCAGAAAAACACGCCAATAACTTGTTGGCGTGTTTACACCCTTATTAATTAGTTAGTAAAGAGTAAAAATTTATCAAAAAATTGAATCCAAAATTTACATTGAATTTCTTAACCCATAGATCTAAATAAATTTGGAAAACAAAGTTGTTAAAACTACAAGACATAGCTAAGAAAATTTATTTTAAAAAAATACTTTGTTACATTATATTGGAACTGGTTAGGATAGTGTTACATTGCGTGAAAAACGAAGCTTCAAAAAATTTCATTTAAAAAATTATTGCTAGAATGTAACTGGAAATTATCGGCGAAAAATATATGTGTACTTGAACTCATCGCTAAGTAGTATATGTATATATGAATTCATGCACTTTATTTATATATGTTGTGTCCTTGAACTAGAGAGAAAGAAATAATGATAATATGATAATAATAGTATTAAAAATATCTAGTTATTTATAGTTTTATTTTTCTTTTTATGAATATAAAATTTGTCATTAATAATATTCACAACGAAAATCCCAAAACAAATTGGAGCCAAAAACGAAACCGATTCGTTGCTGAAAGTCGCCATAGTCAATAAATTATTGACTTGACCTATTATAAAATTATTCTTAATTTGTGGCAATGTACATGAGGCTTAAGATAAGATTAAGTACAAACAAGTCTCAATACTACGGTATATTCATACACTGTCATATGAATAAATGTCTCCAAAGAACATGATTTTAATATAGAAT
>JAUZNK010049512.1:0-16107 GCA_035046665.1 Euphysa ruthae
TTTCTGGTAATTTTGTATAAACCTTTTGTTGTTAGGAAATATTATTTCTGGTAATTTTGTATAAACCTTTTGTTGTTAGGAAATATTATTTCTGGTAATTTTGTATAAACCTTTTGTTGTTAGGGAATATTATTTCTGGTAATTTTGTATAAACCTTTTGTTGTTAGGGTAAAGTTCATGGTAATAATTTTTCATTTAGAAAAAGTTGCTCAGTTTAAAGAGCAACTATTTGCTGAGGAAAAAGCTAGTCAGAACGTCCGCCGGTTACCGTTTGTTTAGATACAATTATCCTGAATGTTTTCCTTTGTAATTACCCATGATGCTGGTCGCTTACTTATGATGCTCTGGTGTACAATTTCTTTTTAATATTTATTTATTTGCAGAAAACCACAAAGCTTAAAACAAGTTATTTTGCTCTGTTGCTTTAATTGATTTAAATTTTTTTCCGTTTTTTTATTTTTTTCTATATCTGGTATAAGTGGAGAAATGTATTTTCTTTTAATGAAATCTTTTAATGGAATATGTTGATTGAATTGATATGAAATTAAAATGGGATTGTTGGTGTTTATACCCATGTTATCAAGTTATTTTTTGAAAATAATAGTTTTACTGATAATGCTTTTTTTTATAGAATTAGTTTAATCTTTTTGAAAATTTCGTTTTGTTTTAACTTTTAGTTGCAAATGCAGATTAAAAAAATCAATGTATAATCAAATTTTTTAGCATGAAATGTGTAATACATGTATTTAACAGTACTTAACAATGTTCAATATTACCAATATTCAAACTTGTTGTTAGGATACTTGCTTTAAGCTTTGTTTTTTTTAGATAATCAATTTTGTAAGCTAACAGTGGTACATGGCACTGCTGCAGTTAAGGTTACCTAACTTATAAATAAGAACTATAAGTTGAGTTAGGAGCACAGTTATGACAATTTAGTACACGATGAAGGTGTGTTATCTATGAAGAAAGAATAATTTTGTGTTGCTCTAGTTGCAAATGAACTTCAGTTCTTGAAATTTATTTTTTATTTTTTATAACCTTTGAGTTAGTCAATATAGAATTCTAACTTAGTTAAAGTAGAAAATGTGCTTTAAATTTAAGCATTCTAGAAAATATTAAAAAAAACTGATTTGTAGTATAAATTCTTCTTTGGTAACCTTCTTTCCAACTTCAGTGTAAAATAAAGTATACTTTTTAATTAAAACGTAAAGAATATGTGCATATATAAATGATTTGTTTTCTACTTTATCTTGAATCAATGTTACATACACTGCAGTTTAAAATTGCTGATATGGGTGACTAACAGTTTAAATCTGGTTTGTTTTGTTAAATTTTTTAACTGCTATTTATAATTTTTTTGAAATAATTTACAAATAATTTTTTTAAATAGTTTACAAATAATTACAAATAATGTATCTCTGAGCATTGCTATATAGCATGTTTTATATCTGCCAAATCAAAATTTTATCTAAATAATTATTACTCTCAGAATTCTTCATTTAATAATTCCCTAATTTGACCAATATTTGAGTAAAAGTTACGCAGGGCACCACTGATCAAGATTTTCATAAGTGTAGAGGATCCTAGAAGGTTTTATTTCACCTGGTTAGTCACTAATGTAAAATTTTTAGACACAGGGCATAAATTTGGTCATGAAGCATCAAATTTTAGGTTTTCTTTTCAAAGCACTAATATCATAACATTGCATTTTATGGACAATTACTCGGCTATTGTATTTCTATCTAAAATTGTATTTTTTCTTTGAGAAGTTAGGAAATAATATTTTTGATAGCTTCATTTAGTCAACTATTTAAAAAAATTCATTTAACTTAGCACCCAAGCCTCTAAGGAAGTCAAATTGTTTACAAATTATGCTTAAAAAAATTTTTTTTCATAAAATTATTTTAGGATTCCGTGAACATTTTGTGTGATGATAGAAATTATTACTTTTGATAATTTTAGCGTATTAGGGATGTTAAAAATATCAGTTTTCCCGGTACCTATGCCCAGTACCTGCATCCTGGTACCTAGGCTTGTTCAATTTATTCTAAAAATGACGAAGCATTTATGACAAATTATTTTTTTGATGTTAAGAAATATTACGTTTACCATTTAAGAAATTTTTTTAGCTCGTTGGCCTTTAAGTTAATCAAATTCGGTCCAAAATAATATTTTCAGCTTTTCTCAAGAAATTAAGTTTTTATACTTCTATAATATATTTTATATTTGTTAAAATATTAATTTTATTGAATATTTTATCGGGCCCTTTACCCAGGCTCCTAAACGAGTAAAATGTATTAAACATTGAATTACTGCCTATAAATGAATGAATGGGTTAATTGCTGCTGTTTCTTTGGATAATTTCTTTTGTTTCATGCATCCAATTCATCTGTTTTTGTGGCTAAATAGTCTGTATGGAAGTAATTGTTTCTACAATTATCAAAATCATGATTTTTATCTTTATAGCAAGATTTGTTATTAGCAAGTATAAAATTTTTTAAGCTTTTAAATAATGAAGTTGTTTGATTAATTTAAAACTAATTTCTTAAGAAGTTTGTTTTGTTTTTACTACTATCCAAATTTGATTCGTTCATGTAAAGGCTGTGTTACATTTGCTATTTAATAAGGTTCTGTTCACTGTGTGAGTCATATAGACTGTTCGGAGAACAATGAGTTTGGAAGTGCTGCCTGCTTTTCTCGTTGAGAAAGCTTTTAAAGAACTAAACGAAAGTGTTGATACACGAATGGAAAAGATTGAACAACTGAGAGAAAAGGCAAAACAAATACACGGTTTTCAATTTGATCTGACTGATAAAGGTATCTATTGTTTTTTTAAGCCCTATTTGTTCCATTGATCTAACTAAAATGAAATTTGATCTAACTAATTTAAGCAAATTCAATCGATTTGAAATAATTTTCAATTTTCAGACTCCAATGATGCAAGAATTTGATCAACAAAGAAATTCAGTATTGATATTTCAAGTAATAATGTATTCATCTGTTTATCACCCAAATTTTTATGAACCTAAATGTACATGACTGTGAATCATGTGTAGATTGTCTGTTACACATATGTACTCTTTTGCGACTGCCCATCCTGAAATTAAATTTTGTCCTGAAAATCATTTAATAGGAAAATTTCCCAGGAAACATAGGAAATTCTTGAGATTGAAATTTTAAATTTATAAATAATTTTTAATTCCACTTACTACTTTCATAAGAAATTTGGTTCTTCAATACCGATTATAGTGTTATTTTATAATTTTTTGAAGACTCTGTTTGTTCAAGTGAAATTAAAAATCACCTGAAATTCATATTCTAAAATTTAACTGTGATTTCAATATAATTGTATGTACTCATGAGGGTAAACATATTTGGTACAAAACTTTTTTTATGAAACCAATAATTAGCACTTATTCTTCAGTAAAAATTAATAATTGTGAGTATTAATAGTATTATAGTAAAGAGGTAGTTATTTTGCCTAGTTGATGCATTTGGTCTGATTATCTAGTCTAAGTTTTTTTTTGTTAGTTTGTTATAATTTTCTGATTCTACTGAAGAATTTTTTTTTACTTTAATAGCAGACCTTTTGTTCACATATAAAAATGTGTTTTATTGTGTTTGTTTTAGGTTTAATCATGTTCTTACGACCAAGAAAGTTTGATGTTGATCGGGCATTAGAACTTATGGTAAGGTATCATGAAGCTAAAAGAGACAATCCAGATATATATGAGAATTTTACACCATCTTCTGAGAAACTTACCTTTGAATCTGGATGGAATGTAGCATTTCCGAATCGAGATGCTGATGTAAGTATTATTTTTGCTATCTAATTGTCAAGGTTTAACATGCAATTGATAAGAATAAAGTCAAAACTTTAATTTATTTTGCTAAAGTTTGATGCACACATTCTCCACCATAGAATAATGCTTTCTGTAATGGTTCTAATAAAATGTGACTGTAATAGGAACAGGTTTCTTGTACAGAGGAAAAGCAAGGACATTTTATATAGTATTGAAGTATATGCTTTAGAATGGATAGATCACTACAATTAAGAAAAAAAAATTATTTTATGTTATTAAAAATGGTTTAAAAACTTGAGTCACTGCTAATGTAATATTTTCTATTGCCAATATTTTTTAAAAAGTTATGTGCTGAGGGCCAAAAATTGAGTTAATAGGCTTTCCTCTAGCGAATAAGGATCATTTTTTGTAACTTTAGGTTTTCTACTTTCAGATAGGTATGAAGAATTTGTAGCTTTTTTCTTCAAATCAGGGAAGGGAAAAGTAATGTCCCAAAAGTCAATTTTTATTTTTTGTATAGATTTCCTAAGGAAATGAAAAAATTAGTCACATTAAATTGCTGTAACTTTGCTTGTATTGAGCATTTATCTTTCAAACTTTGTAAATATGCTTGATAGATGTTGAAAGAAAATATGCTATGACAAAAAAAAGTTTTTAAAGTTTTCTAGGGGGTAAAAATATTTTTTGGGATTTTCTCATGATTATTTCCTATTAACAGCTGAAAAAGGTTTGGGACTTGTGTTTCATATTATTATTATTAGGCAATATCTATCAATAGGCTTGAAAAAATTGGAGAGGTAAATACTGGCAAAAAAGTTAAGTTTTAGCTTTAAGGGCATAAAAATAGGTAGAATTCACTTATTGGTTTTAAGAAAATTTACTAATTTGCAAATTCTCAACAATCAAAAAATTTAAAATTACTTCTGGTGAAAATAAAAACTCGTTCCATTTTCAGGGTGTAAATTAGATAAAAATAAACTAATTAAAACTTGATAAATAAAACAAAACATATACAAAAATTTAGCATTTGAAAAAAGGCATTTCATGATTCATCATCTGAAGATTCATCATTTGAAAAATACTTGTAACTTTCCCTTCCTATTTGTAGGAAGTACTTTTAGCATTATTTTCCAATCTGATTGTAACCCAGAAATATTGTTTAATCATTGTATATTAGATTTGGATAATATGCATTGTATATTAGAGTTGGATAATATGCATTGTATATTAGAGTTGGATAATATGCATTGTATATTAGAGTTGGATAACATGCATTGTATGTTAGAGTTACATAATATGCATTTATATTAGAGTTGGATAATATGCATTTATATTTTACTTGGGTTGAAGCTTCGGAAATTTTTAATACGATTTTTCCAAAAAAAAATTATTTGTCTCCTGTTGAGGATCTCTTAAGCCCTTTTTTAAGACTACGTGTTATTACAATGGCCTGAAATGCTGATTTGAGGGACATTTGGTAATAACTTGAGAAAGAAAAGTTATGTACTGGTGGTTAATAACTCATTGGAAGCATATTTGACAGCACGGATTTGAAAAAAATTAATAAATTCGAAAAATTCAAAATTTTTGGGAGTCTGGGGCTAAATTTCCTTGTTATCATTGGCTATAACTTGAAAAACCAAAATGTCATACAATAGTCTATTATACCTTGTTGGAAGCGTATGATATTCTTTTAAAGTGTTGAAAATTTGGATCTGATAGAATTTTTGAAATGTTAAGTAGGTCTTCTTTTAAAACTTTCTAAATGAAACGCTGTGCATAAATTTTTATACTTTTCAACATCAACTTGCTTCTTAGTATTTTGATAATGACTAATAGGTGTTGCCTAAATTTATGAAAAGTTCCCTACAGTTTTCGCGTAATTCACCAATTATAATATCCTGGTTTATTTTGTTATGGAGAAGAGCTCGTGCTATGTTTGCTGTTGTTGTAGTTCCACCTTTTTCTGTGGCATCAGGGAAATCCTATTTAATTCCAGTTTCAATCAGAATTTTATTTTGAATAAGTGACTTTGCTTCAAGAATTGATTATTATGACTGAAAGGTTATTCTAACCAGTCATAAACCCTTGCTTTAATATGTGCTGCAGTTTTCATAAAGTGATCGAATGCTCATAGTAATGCATGGAATACCTATACAGAAAGAACTGAGTTTGTTGGGATTGTCTTAGCAGTTTGTTCAGCTCTTTCATTATAATCGCCTTTCTGCTTCATAGTCGAAATAAATTAAATACATGTAAACTCTCAACAGTCCTTGTAATATAAAAGCCCTCTCCTATTTGTTCTTTATGGAAGGACTGCTTTTTCAACAACGTGCATAAGTCACAATAAGCTCCGTGGAAACCAAGATATGTGCTGCTTTTTTATCAAGTATATACGATTGGATTGCCACATTCATTTGAAATTCTTTCTCCTGTTTGGATATAGTAAACCCTTCATCCTTAAGTTTTGAAATGTCATTGTTAAACAATTCTTATGAACAGTGATTGCTCTGATTCCTTGCCCATTTTAAGTGATAAAATTTTTATAAAATTTTTCACTGATTACCATGTGTTTGTTGATCAAGTGAACAGTCAGTATAAATTACAAGTGAAAGTTTCAACATGTAATTTTTTTTTTAATTCTATTGTATCTTCCCAAAGCTTGTTTTTTTTATCTCGGGTTTGCTTTGAATCACATTTAGTTAATAAAAGGCCAAGTCAGTTGGAAATCTCAATGTTTTCATCAGAGGCGAAACTGCAGATCGATTGAAATAATGTATTGGTTCAACGAAAAATCTGTTTACGTGATAGTTCATTAAGATTTCTTGCTCTCTATGGAGGTGATGACATTTCGTTTACTCTCATAATCTTTGCTATCTAAAACTATCTAAATCACCTTGTGTGTGCTAAAATTTCTTACTAAACTATCTGTGCATCTATTTACTTTTAATCCATTCATAAATCATTTTTTTAAGTCGTGTACATCTTGCAGGATTACGTCATTTCTATGCCAGAAATGGGTTTTGCTAGAAAAAATTTAAAGACAATTTTTCCTGTTTTACAGAAATGATATGCTTCAAACCATATTTTTTTTGGGAAAAGAAAAGTTATAGACAGAAACGTGTGGTGAAGTAATAATCATTTAACCTTATATATGGTGCAGTGTATTTTTGACTGTAGAAGTGGCAGGACAGCTTCACATCTAATTTCTGAACCGCTTAATGTATTTCAACGAAACCTTTTGCAAATGTAGTTATGCTATCTTAGACGAAAATCCAAACAAAAAAAATTTTCAAAATGGCCACCATTATGATGATGTTAACAATTTAGAAATAGTTGATTTTATGTCCATATATTTATATTAGAACATGTGCTTCTTTGCATTGCATGTGGAAATTATATTATGCATCAGTGAGAATGAGCATGATTTTTGTTTACTCATTTAACTTAAATTTGTAACATTTAGTTTATTCAGAAAAATAAATAGCACGCACGATATGTGTAAACATAAAATCATGCGCATTCTAACTGTAAGGAAAGTTATATGTTCAAATGCTTTTGCTCGCACAACAGTGTTATTCTTTTATGAAAAAATGTTCATGTATTTATGTGGGAATTTTATGTTTGGTTGCTTTATTTACCAAAAAACAATTTTGTGTATTATTTTGCAATTTTCCATCGTATATTTACCTAAGCTTTTTTTTTTTGGATATTTACGTGGTATGTCACGTTTACACATTTCTTGCAACGACTTTTTATAGTATTTATAAATCTATTGTGACCTGGAGAATTACCATGTAAAAGAAGACCTGTAACTGAAATGCTAATGTTAATGTCATTCTTCAGTTTAGTATACATCACATCATTTTTTCACTTTCTCATAAAAAATATTTTTGCAATGTAAGAAGCCCTTAATTATTTTATGATTATTAGATGTAGTTTTTATTTCAATTTTGTGTGAATTTTTTATTGCAGATAAGATGAATAGAACATAAATTCCAATGACACAAAAGACCATCTTTGTGTGAAGTGTGGTGGACCATCCATAAAACAAAATTTGTTGAGCTTAGTCAGTGTTCCCAAAGGTAAACGTGTTGAAGGAGGGGATGGAAAAGACCCACTAGAAAAACTTATTGAACAACCCAAAAAGCTAAAGTTAGAGGAATTGAAAAGAAACCTAACAAATAATAACGCTACACATGAACCAACATACATACATTCCTCATCTCAATACTAAAAGGTTAACAAGTTAGTGCTCTTTAGCACGCATTGCACCAAAAAATGACAGTTCCTCAACTGTAGAATATAACTTTGATTTTAAAAAGCAGTGTTTCTATTGTGCAAGCATTTGAATATGTTTGTAAAAATCTAGATCGTAAAAAATTTGAGCATGTTCGCACAAAAGGTTCTGGAATTTTAAATACAACTCTAAAAATGTGGGAGCAGCGATAATAAATGATATATATTCAAAGGCAATTGCAATGCGCCTGCTCAGTGTGAGTGACTTGGTAGCTGTAGAAACCAAGTACCACAAAGCCATGTAGGTGCAGTTTTGAGAATTCACTTTCAAATCGTTTAACTCCTGGACGTCCAACATCCGAAGGAAAAATTATGAATGTGTTTCTTGCTATGTGCCGTAAATTTGAACATGAGATGAAATTGTATACAGTGTCAGAGTTCCATGAAGCTATGTCAAAACTTGGAGATGAAGTATATTCTGTGAAGATGATTAAAGAAAAACTTAAAGAGAAATATGGACATCCTTTACGATTCGTTCAAAGGCAAAGCAGAAGTGAGATTATCCTGCTCAAAGACACCAGGTAGAACATTGGTTTTACATTGCATTAAAGTTTATTTGTGTCTGGCTGAAGTGTAAGTGTCACCATCACACTTAGAAAGAGTGTGATGGTAACATTTAGAGTACTCTAGCTATAAAACCCCTCCGGAGTGAAGTTAAGCATGGTCTTATGAAACCCTGTCATTGCTAACTCTTCCATGGTTCAACCTACTTTTACCAATCTTCTTTGGAATACCTCATACATTTTCAAAACCTTGTCTCCAAGTTGATCTGGATATATGAGCAAGGTATCCAATAATCAAGTTCTTCCAAAATCAATGGTCACGATGTTGCCTATCATCAATTTGCATGCAACGGATATGAATGCTTTGTATTCCCTTCTTTGCTTTATAGTAAACCAGTGCAGAAAACTGAATGTTTTAAATCCGCCTACTGTGACGTTTGATCAGCCGTTGTATCTGAAATCTTATGAAATTGTCTCATCCATGAATGTGGGCATTGCTGTTTGTCTTGGAGGATTTCATCAACTTATCAGTTTCCTTGGCTCTATTGGGTATGTTTTGAAAGGAAATGGAATCAGAAACGCCCTTGAAACTGTGTACGCTCCCGTAAGCGTTAGTCACATGTTAACAGGACAGGCTTATGCACGAGCAATCAGTGGTCATTTTTTGAAATCTTTTGAATTTTTGTCAATGTTGTTTGAGGAATTCTGGGATAGTATAAGTATTGAAGAGAGATCCCACCTCAATGCACTGTATGATTCTAAAGATCCATCATCAAGGGCAGATGACGACCTTGCAGTTGGACTTGTCAGCTGGTATGAACATAAAAAAACAGTGCTGACATCTCCACCTACAGCTACACTGTGGTTAAACTGCATGTCCATATTGTATGTCCATTTTGTTCAAGCTTTTATCAAAGCAGAAAGATCTAGTGATTGGATATTGCATATTATTCCAACTAAAAGCGTGCTGAATCTTTTCGCTGCTACGGAACACAGCAATTATGCCAAGTCATGTTGCCTCTACCTGCAATCCATCGAAGAAATGGAGCAGAAATGCTCATTCACCTTCAAACAGTTCCTACTTGGAAATCATACTGTTAAGCGGTTTGCAAAGAAATTGGCAGGACTTTGGACAGATCTGTCCATTGAACAAGTTCTTATAAAATCTCTAAAGGGAAGAGGCGGAGTAGTTGGGAGGGGGATGTCAGAAAATGTTCTTTTAGTCTGGACAAAGACTATGCACATATGCGCTGAAGTTAGCCGTGTCATGGACAAGTTGTTTCTCAAGAGAGAACAACGACCATCATAAGGAAATAAAGGGTGGGCGTATCAAACGAGACAATGAAGACTTCAACAAGATCGAGGGATGGTTCGAAAGGCAAAACCCATTTGCTTGTGGTGAAAAGCTAATATGTCCGGGATCAGATAAGTGACTTGGTTATATTTTAAAACTAATCTTTATAATAATACCGTTGAGTGACGCACCTTCATACCTGGATTTAAATAAGCTATCCAATTGTTTATTAGTTGCTAATTTTATTTACGTTATGAAGTAGCACATTTACCCGATTGGTTTGGTTAATTATAACAATATCAAAGATTTTCATTGGTTGGCTTTAACTACATTTTTAATTAATCGTTTTTAAGCAATAAGCAAATAGAAGTAAAAATATTATTTATGTTGCTGAGAATGTAACTCAAAGGTAGAGCGCTTGCTTGGCATACGAGAGGTACTAGGATCGATGCCCCGATCCTACAATATTTTTTTTTTTTTTTACTTTTTCTTTTAATTATCTGAGGATAGCAAATTTTAGCATGCAAGAGTTACGGGAATTGATGCCCTGCAACTTAAGTCTTTGCGGTTAAGTCTTTGATTTTTGTCATGGAGATGCGTGTTCAACCTCTCTTAGAGACCATTGATTTTCTTTACCATAAGCTGAAAAATGGGAGTTCTAAGTACACCAGAACCAAATCTGTGGACCCTTCTATAATAAATTAGTTTATTATTTATTATTTGTGTTTTGGTAGTAACTGTTATTGTAGAGGGCAAAGAAGTTAGTTTTTTTGTTACTTCCTATTATATACTTTTTTATTTTAGGACTGGTCAATGAAAATAACATTATTACTTGTGTCAAAGCTGAGGAAACTGGCGCATCAATACATCAACGACTTATGGTTTAAGCTTCACAGATTCCACTTTAAGAAGAAAAGATCAACTGACTTCATTACAAAGTCTTTACTCTTCAGTTGTTATCGACAATGAAAAAGTGTCTATTAGTCCACTTACACTTTTCCTTTGATTGATTGTTGTTGTTGATAGAATGCCAGAAAATGAAATCGATGAGTACTTCTCCTACAAACTGTCACCTTATCCAATGTCTTTGTTCAAAGATGGTGCAATGAGAACTGCGACCAAAGCCAAGTTGATGCACTTTCTCCTGAAAGATGTTTCTTCGTCAGAGCCTCTACCAGGTACTTTCACAACCATTGACGATTGAGTTGCGTTTCTTTGGTGCTGTAAATGGAAAAAGAACAGTCAGTTCAGCCTTATTTTCTAGCCGTACGTAGATGCGGTTACACATTTTGGAATTGATGTTGTTGTTTTTGATGGGTACGCTGTTTCAACTAAGGATTTTACACATAAAAACGAGCCAGGAAAATGTTAAATATTGTTGACATAAGTGATAATCCTTGTCCATCAGATCGTGAGCTTTTCTTTGCTAACTATACTAACAAAGAAAACTTTATTTCAGAACTAGCCGCAAAGTTAGAGATTACAGGTGTCAAAGTTATAATGTGTCCAAGTGATGTTGACGCAACTATTGTCATATCTACTTTGCAGATTGAGGATGATAATGCTCTTGTGCTTACCGATTCACCATGTCATTATATCTCACAATCAACATGATATTTATATTAAAAACATGACAAGAAAGAACATGAAGACTGGACGAATATGTTACTGAATACATGATGCTATTAATAACTTAGACCTAGTTATTGTTAATTTCATTCTCTTTGATCATGCTTTCACAGTGATACGACATCGGCCATCCACAATTTTAGAAAAAAAGCAGTTTTTCCAAAACTCGCCTCCTACAAAGCTTTACAGGGAATAGTTGAGCAGTTTTACTTAGATACCAGCTTTCCTGACAGCATCGGGAATGCTGTTATTGGCTTCATCGAGGAGCTTTATTCTCCTGGGTGTAGTCTCATGCAAATTCGAAAGCAAAAACATCACATGGTATCTTCTGGTCGCGCTAGTATTGAGCCTGATTTCCTTCCACCATCTCCAAGAGCGGCGTATTACCATGGTCTTTGAGTTTACCACCAGATGACAGTTTTGAAAAAGTTAAGTGATAGTAACATCAAACCACTAAGCTGGGGATGGAAAACAAGTAACAGGAAGTTCTCACCAATAATGACAGATGTCGAGGCAGGACCACCAGAGATCCTTAAAATCATTAGATGTAGTTGCAAAGGTTCATGTAGCTCAAACTGCTATTGCAAAAAGGCTGGTCTAAAATGTACTTCTACTAACAAAGAATGCCACGAAATCAACTGAATCAACGTTGTAACGATAGATCCTGACGATGAGTATGGAGACAGAAATATTTAATTAGAAACATTTAAAATGAAATTCTTTTCATGCATGTGTTTATTTCAACAACAAATTAAAATTTTTATATTTATTCTGTAGAACATGACTTGCCTCTAGACAATAAACTTACTCTACTCTCTCCTACGCGTCTCTTTATTGTTGTCAAGCACTATTTTGAATTGATTTTCTTGTCAAATGCAGTCAAAAACAGTTTTGAGAGTTTCGCATACTTGTTGTTAGCTATGTACGACGGTGAGGGTGCTGATTCCAATTTTATCTGTAGTGGGTCGAAAACTAAATTGGTCAAAAAATATGGAGCATGCAGCATGTCATTCAGACCATAAAATAAAATTGAAAATTTAGATCAATTTTTGGACCAAAATTTTTTTTGTTTGTTTTCCATTTTTGTGATGAATGACATCATAAATTTGAAATTGTTAATTTTCTACTCCATAAATGTTGACATTGGAAGATTGGCCATGTGCTTATCTCATCCCTATAAATATTCTATATCAAGAATTACGAAGGGAGTCGAAATGCCTATCGACCAAAACTGACCGACTGAATAGGGGTTTACTGTTCTGTTGATAAAATTTTTTTCCCCAAAAGACACAGTTTGCAACAGTTCATTTCTGAAAAGCCGATAAAATTACCTTTAAAATGATGTATAATTTGAATCTATCTAAATTTTTTCTAACAGAACCCAAATCTCTACCGGACTAAAAATTTAATTGACCCAAGAAGATCTTTTGGACCAGTTTTTTTGATTTATATGGAAGCCAAGCTTTCAGAAAAATGTATGATACATAGGGTGCTGACTGGGGTAAAAAAAAAAAGAAAAAAAGAAAAAAGCTGTTCAGTATTTTACGTCGGGTTTATTTTGGTATTGTAACTGAAAAACTTCTGATTTTTGTGGTTTTCCATTCTTTTTTACAAAATTTTAGTGATTATGGCCTTATTTTTTTTTTTTCATTGATAATAACATAACATAGCACTTAACATTTTCACTAATTATTCAAGGAAAGTACCTTTTTATGGCTGAAATTTAATGAATTAGTCATATTTTCTAAAATTTTGGCAGGTCTGAAAAATTGCCTTGAATGATATATATACTAGTTTTTTTAAGTTACAGGGTTGCCAAGCTTTCAGAAAAATATATGTTATATAGGGTGCTGCCTGGGGTAAATGAAGTTATTCAATTTTTTAAGTCATTTAAGTCAAATTTTTTCCTTTCTTATGACATTTTTTCATGAAAAACTTTCTGAAAAATATTTTTCGCCAATTTGGCCCTCGTGTAAGCATATTTTATTACAGAGTGGCACCATTTCTTCTCATAATACTTAGGGGTATGATTAAAACAAAATAACACTCTTAAAATTTATATTATAGATTACAAGTCAAAATGTCACAAAATTTAAAAATATTTAGAAGCAAGGGAAATTCTGAAAATCCGCAATTTTTTAAGAACCATGAATTTTTGAACAGGAATAGGTATTGACCTAATTTTTTTTTTTGTTGATTCACAAATTAATCAGGCTAACAGAAACACTTGGTTATTTAGCCATTGTTGAAGGTTCATTTTTTCCAGATGTCTCAGCCCACTGCGTATTGTTTTTATTTTTTTCTTCTGTTTTTGCTTGCAGTGTTGTACCACGTCATTTGGCCTATACGGTTCGAAAATTCTCATACCTCATTGGTAGGTTGATGGCATGGTCTTTTTTGTCATTTGTATGAAGTTGACCAATGATGATGTCATTTGTATGAAGGTGACCAATGATAACCACATTTATAAATTTCTGCATGTTAGAAATTCTTATTCCTGATCAACTGACCCCTCATCTCATTTTTTTTTTTTTTTTTTTTTTGGAAAAACCTGCTAACCAACTTGATCTTAAGAAAAAACCCACTATCCAACTTGATCTTAAGGGAAAACCCACTATCCAACTTGATCTTAAAGAAAACTCGCTATCCAACTTGATCTTTAGAAAAAAGAATTTTAGTTTCCTGTTTAATAATGATAATAGTTCAAACTTTTCAGGATTTTTTTTAGTTTTTCTGTCAAAAATTTTTTTGTTTGATGGTCATGTTTTTTAAAGAAGAGTGTCCGTATGTCTGTTAGTTGTAAATTACCTGTTTTAAAAGTTTCTTTACAGAACTTTGCCATACTATTAATAATAACATTCTGTTTCCGATTATGTTATAGTGTTACGCATAGAGGAATAACGTAAAATGTTTTTATTTATAAGGTAGAATTCAGGAAATAAATTTCAATTTAGGTAAATTCAGGGAAAATCGGATTTTCTTCAATATGAGTATTAACCCGGTAATAGTTTTCTTTGAGTTATTTTGACATATGTTACTTCTATGTTTCTGTGATATAAGTTTATAATTTAGGTATGGATAATATTTGCTAACTGAAAATGTATTTAGCTTTTTCTCAGGTCAGATATCTGCTCCCTAAATCATATGCTTATTCTAGGGTCGGAGAATAATCGCTGTTAGACCTGGGAACTGGAACCCTGAAGAACGAACTATTTTAAACAATCTTCGATCTAATCTCATCGCAATCGAGATACTTCTGCAAGAAGAAACGACTCAAATAAATGGTGTTGTACTTATCATTGATTTTCGGAATTTTGGGTTTACACAAGCGAAGGCAATGCAGCCTACAATTTTCAAGCGTTATGGTGGTCTGGTTTTCAACACCTATCCGATTCGTATAAAAGGAATCCATGTATTGGAACAACCTGCAATATTTAATATAATATTCCCTATTATTTCCTACTTCATGAAGGAGAAAGTAAAGGAAAGGGTCAAGTTACACGGTGGAAACTATAATGCGTTAAAAGAATATATAACTGCTGATGTTTTGCCACAAGAGTATGGTGGAACAGCTGGTCCGCTCGAAATGCGTGTGTGGGTGAAACAAGTTATTGATGCAGAAGAAGAACTAGAACATTTATGGACATGATTTCATAATTTTTGCTGCTTGATTTTTGTTCAATAACTGTTATTATTTTCTAAAAATTGTATTGTAGCACACCTCTGAAAGGGGACTGTGTTTAATAGAAGTTTGGTGTGATGTTTATACCAGTGTCGCGTGACATCTCATATTTAATTTTATTCAGCTAAGGTACTTGATGTCTGAAGTTCTACTTAAGTTTTATTATAGTAAAATAGTTTAAAGTGTTAGAACGGTGTGTCTCAAACAACAAATTTTACGTTCATAACTTTCTATTTTTCTTCTGCAATATTCTTATCCCTTGCATGCAACATTAAATTTTTTTTTTTTTTTTTTTTGGATTCGATTTGAAGCAGAAAATTCCATAACATGCTTACTCAATTTCTTGCCTTAAATATGAATGGTTCACTCCACATTGTCGCCTTACCCTGTTTTTAAATTCTACTAAAATTCTGAAACCTTTTGGGACACTCAATCTGGCAATAAATAATGTAGGGCTTTCCAAATCTTCTGCAAATGGTGTTGCTGACTAAACATAATATCTAAAGAAGTTTTCTTTTCTATACAGGTATGGCTCCAAAATCCCTCTGCGTTTTTTTATTGGCAAAAAACGTTCAATTTTTTTTCTTAAAAGACCTTAAGTGTTGACCTATTTTACGAAATCCCAATTAGCAATCGGAAATTTTTTATTAATATTTTAAATGACTAAGAAATAAAATTTTACCAAAAGTTGAACCCAGGAATGAATTAATTTGAAATGCAGGAGAAAATTAATTAATTTTTCAAGGTGTGTATGTGTAATTTCAGCATGTACTGGTCAATCTATTGCTAGACTTATTAGACTTATATTTATTAAATTCATACATACATACATACATACATACATACATACATACATACATACATACATACATACATACATACATGCATGCATAC
>JAUZNK010049523.1:0-16107 GCA_035046665.1 Euphysa ruthae
ACTTACTTACTTACTTACTTACTTACTTACTTACTTACTTACTTACTTACTTACTTACTTACTTAATTACTTACATAATTTTTAAATGGGAATTTTCCTTTTTTATTTTTTATATTTTAATGCTTTTCACAAAAACTTGATCTCATAAATCTTTTCACTTGAAATTAAAAATTTGCTCAAAATTTTTTGTGGGCAAAAAAACTTTTTAATTTGACTTTTCAATAAAAAACCTAATGTTCAAAACCTCTAGCAAAATAACTTTATACTCATAAGGAGTAGTTCTCAAGTTCTTACTTGGTTTTTACCTTTCACTACAGGATCACCAATTTTTTTTTTATTATTTTGCAAGGAAGAAACTTTACTCAATGCGAAATATCGCCTCAGAAAAAACATTTTTTTAATAGCCTAATAACCCTAGAGTCATTTTCAGTATCCAGCTATTGTTATAACACACGCTCTTTCAAAAAAGCTTGTGTGAAAAAGAATCATTTCTTCCCCAAAAATAATAAGAAGTAACCCTTGACCTCGCTCAAATCCATTTGAAACCTTCAAAGTTTTGGAAAAATCCAAAAGCTAGTGATGACAGCAACAGCCTTAATTTTCCATCCTCCGTCATCCTCCTGCACCGTCATCTTCGTCCTCCGTCAAATTTCGAATCTATTTTTAGCCTTTATTAATACATTCTGAAAAAAAAATCATCACCTTTCATCACCAGTCACAAACACAAACACTTAAAGTTCCTTTCAAAAATAAAATTTAGCTTTCTTTAAAATTTTTTTAAACTTGCTAATTTTTCTCAAAATCTAGCATTTTCACGAAGTTTCATGTCTTTTTATTTTCTTTTTATGTTTCCCATTTAACAAAAACCCCTCATTTGATAACCAGAATTTCTTTCTAATATGAGTTAATAAAGTTAATAAAATGTCAGTATTGTATGATAGGAAGAGAATCAATGGGTAGATCTACTTCTACGGGGTAGTTACGTTCATAAATACAAACCACATTTGCGCTGAATTCTTATCTAAGAATATGCGTACCATTTTAGAAATATTTAAGATACAAGGTGTTTCTTTCATATTTGATTGTTGAACGGTGCACTGAACATTCGATTGCGCCCAGCGATAAACTATAGCCACATCTAACCTGGTTCCTAATAAATTTTTTTTTATTTGATTTTGCAGTAATATGTTTTTTCTGAAGAAATCTTTATCAAATATAATTCTCAAGACTGCTTATGTTCATATTCCATAGCATCAAAGTTAATTTCGAAAATATGCCAATGAATTTTACGTTGGTAGTTTTCCAGCTTCTTCAGTTTTCTTTGCGTCATCCGGCAAGATAATTTTCAATTTTTTCATCTCTTCTTCGCTTAAATCACATATGGCGTTTCTTCTTTTGTTTAGGTTTGTATCACATTCCAGCTTAGCTTCTTTAAGATTTTCAATTTCTTTTTTACCATTCATGCTGTTTTGACTTGACATTTTGCGATTTTGTTTCAGTTTTAAACAAAGATTTGTTTTTTTACTTTTGAAATCAAAAGTAGAAAATATAAATGCAAATACGAATAAATAAAGCATATATTATAATAAAAAACAATAGCAGATGTTTGTAATTCAGGGTTGAAGAAACTTATTTCTCTCTCTCCTAAAACTCATACACTTGTATCAATCAAAAGCCTTTCGCTTAATTTCCACAAAAGAAATTGTTTTTAAATTGCAAATCTCGGTATAGGGGAAAAGTGTGAAGGAAACGGAAAAATCTGTTATAAGAAATAATTTATTTTAATATATTTAAACTAATATATTTAAACCTTGTTATTTTATAAGAAACAAGTTTCTCTCTGTGTTATACTTTTTTCTTTAAAAATATTTTTAAAGGTTTATTTTTTAAGAAATAATTCTTTATTAACTAAACCTCGTAACACCTCTGTAGCAAATGTAGAGGAAATTTGACATTGATTTTATAAGATGATGAAAAAAAAAATTTGATTTGATTGAATGTTATCAAATATCAATTAACAAAAATTTGCAAAATAAATCTGTTATATATGAAACTTTTCCGTCGATTTTCTTTCCAGATTACAAAAATGTATATGTCACCGGAACTAATATGGGTGAATTACTCAAACCATTTTAATAGATAATAGAATATGGCATAGTGGTTGAGTTATTTGAGTGGGCGTTTCTTCAAAAATTTTCTCCTAAAATTCTAATTAGTTCATTGAGGTTATTATAAACTAAATTTTAACACAAAATTACTTTTCTTATTTAGCATATTAATTGAGGTCTGATATATTATTTTATATCGCAGACTTATTTCGAAAAAAAAATTAAAATTATCAAATATATTTAACTACTAGCTTTGTACCCGCCAAGATGGCCAAAAAGAATCCTTAAAAAAAGCAAAAAGAAATTTTAAAGATTCAATTGTTTTAACGTCCAACACAAAAAAAAAAAAAAAAAATACTTTTTCGAACTAATTTATTCTAGAAGGTGGGCTCACGGGTTTGGTTAAAATTTGCTATCATCAGAAAATTAAAAGAAAAAGTAAAAATAAACTTGGAGGAATCGAATGTACTGAGATTTATGCTCCGGCATTGATCCCCGTACCTCTCGCATGCTCAGTCAGCGTTTTACCATTTGAGCTAAACCTTCATGTAAAATTTCTATTTTACATTCTATTTGCCCAATGTTTAAAAACGTCAATCAAAAACGATTTTATTGTTACAACCGAGCAATGAAAGTCGTATATGATTTCGTCTTTAAAATATTTTTATGGTTCAGTCAAGCTGTTTTTTGTTCTTGTGATGACAGTTGGTGTAGCGGCGACCAATGAAAATGCTTGATTAAAAAATGTGTAAAATACCGTAGAAAATCTGTAAAATGATTGTAAAAATAAGGAATTTTAAAGGTATTATTATAGAGATACTGAAATATGATTTTTTAACAAAAAAATATCACATTAATTTATACAATAAATTTTGCATTTTTAATATTTTTCTTTGGTAATAAAACAAAATTAGGTAATGTTTTGGTCTAAATTAGCGCAAAGCTGCAAAACCTATGCACAAATGATTTTTCTGACAAAATTTCTTTGTTTAATCAACAATAGTATAAACCATTCTGGTTTATCATTTTGATTCGTATAACTTATATATTAGAATTAATGACAATATGTAATATTTTAAAACATAATATTTTGAACTAAGTCAATTCACTAAATCCACTGAACCTATTTAAACAGTATTTCGTATTTTTAAACAACAAATTTCTTCTATTCCAGGAACGTTTTCTTGAAGGGGCGCTAATGGGGCGTTTAACAGATGTAACACGATTTCCTTTTAAAAAGAATTTTTTCAGGAGATGAAATTTAAGAAATTAGTCGTTAAGGGAGAAAACCCCTATAAATTTAACAAAAAATTTTTAAAAAATTATTTGTTCACTTTAACGTAATAATAAATAAATAAATATTTTATCATTTTTAATAAAACATCCATATAATTATGTGTTTTGTAAGGGTATCTATAATTTTATCCCTAGCAGCAGTATACCACCTCCTGAAAACACCAAAATTTACTGAAAAATAGTCGGGAAAAAGGCAGTGTAATGCTTGGTGTAGCTTCTTGATGAGTCAAGCGAACAAAAAAATCTGGGTAATCAAGTCAAAATACCATATAATATTTCTGAAGTTTACTTTTTTTTTTCTACCGAAAGGGAAGAGAAAAGGATCTTTGGGGAGAAAGTGAAGTTAATTCTGAAGTTGTTGTTGTAGGTAATCCTGCTGGCACAAGTCAAAATGAAACTGTAAATAATGTAAAAAACAGCTCCGTAAATAACGAATCTGGAACTAATTTATTATGTACATCTGTATCACCAAAAAAGGTTGAACCTCTTACCTGTTCTAAGCCCAATCAAAATTGTAAAATATTGCAGGATATAGGATTATTGCTTGCACAATATTGTCTGATGTATTAGCGTGCCTCCGATAAAAGGTGTAACAAAAAAGGACTTGCATCAAAGTTGTTTGTCAAGTGCTTTAGCTGCATATAACATGAACGTAACAGAGGATTTGAAATAAATAATAGAACAGTTTATAAAACGCGTGCACTTCGTCGTGAACACTCCGGGATTAAAAATTTTATCACGTTGATGGATATGCTAAAATCAATGACTCAAAACAATTATGACAAGCTTGCTTTAAAAATAGCAGTTATTACACAAAAAGCTGCTGAAGAAACTATGTCTGATGCAGTAGTAGATGTAAGTGAACATGCTGATGATCATGACATTGTTGATACTGGTGTGTCGTAAGACAATACGTGTTACCAAAGGGGCTTTTCATCGTTAAATGGTTTTATTTGCAGAAATGTCGATGAATACGGGGAAAGTTTTGGATGCAGAACCAATGAACAGGTCCTGCAAAGGCATAGTCATAAAAACAGACCTCTACAGCTTATGCACAATGGAGGAACTCGCACGTTTGTAGATACAATGTTCAGGGATCTGCGGGTGGAATGGAGACAAAGGTGCAAAAAAAAATTGCGATATGTAAATTTCTTAGACGGATACAGTAAACACACTTATCATGTGTATGTGAAACTATCTAAATCGTGTTGAAATAAGATTCCGCAAACTTGAAGAAGAAAGAAAAAGGTTATCGCTGGACGTGGTCGTCTTAAAGACGCAGTAATTGGTTGTCTATTAAACTTTTTTTGTGTTGCCATAAGACAAAATGCTGGTAACTTAACAGGTATAAAAGCAGGTGTGTTAGCAACTTTGATTCAAGTAGCTTCATCAAAAACCAATAACTTGCATCTTCCACACTGTCCTATTGGCAGTGATAGTTGGTGTAAGTTCAACATCGATAAAGCAAATAACACAAACAATTAGAAACCGAGTTCAAGTCTTCTTATCGACATTGTTTTTAAAGTTAGACCCATTTTTGAGGAATTGAACATAGAATCATTTTTTGAGACGCCGGCCAACATAACTCACAAACCGTTTAAGATTTATTTCGGAAATTTTCAGGTACTGTTTAAATTATTATTTAGAATGTTTTAAGCTGGCCAGAATTTTTAAATCAAGTTGAACTTTGACCTTCGCAAAATCGACTTCATGATTTCTTTTTAAAAATCTGGTCAATTTAAAACACTACTGCCCTTTATAAACACCATATAAAAATCTCAGCCAGAGATAATTAATCCAACTTTTACAATATTGGTTAGTGTAAAGACATTTTTTGCTGCTTTTTAGTGGCTTTTTACAATTACCATAACAACCGGTTATTATTATTATTTTTGTAATATACAATTTTTATTATTCTTTAATTATATGCTACTGATCTGACAAGATTTTGCTCCCTAAAAACGAAAAATAGAGGGGTTTTTCCCTTAATGCCAGAGTTAGGAATACCGAAGTTAAGATAGAGAGCGGAAAATAATTTCGTTAACGTCTATAAATTATTAATATATTTACACTATCTTTTACAAAAATAATAAATTTAGTAAATACATACAAATAAATTTAAATACAAATTTTCTATAAAGCGCATAATACTGTTTGTACGTCTACCTGAGCACGTTTGTTATAGACAATAATATATTAATTTCATTATTTCTCTCTGCTGTTTAAAAATAAGTCGGCGTAGAAATAGATTTAAATATTTAACAAATTTAAAATGACTAATAAAATTCGGCTGCAGTAAAGGCGATATGAAATGGAAACCTCGGGTTTAGTTTTATTGTAAAGGCAATAAGCGTTTATGAAAAATGGATCCTTAGATATATAAAAAGCTATCTAATGAAATCAGTAAATAAAGGAATATAGCACAAAAAAAAAAGAAAAAAGAAAAAAAAAAGAAGAAAATCCAGTTAATTTAGTTGAGATTCTAGCCAAGACTAACAAGTGTAATATTAATGCAAACATCAAATCTTTTGCTAAAACCAACTAAAGGGGCTAATTTCGGTAATAGAGAAATTAAATATAACTATATACTAATTATATTTAATGGTTTCTCCATTGATACGAGATTAGCATTCTATCACTATAATTTTAATTTCTTCAGTTTTAAGATGAAAAATTAAAAGATGATTATAAAATTTCTTAAGTGGTTGTACACACACTTCAATCTCAGAACACTCGCGAGATACTAAGGTTCGATCTTTTCCTAATGGAGTGCCGTTGTCACATTTGAACAAATAAATTATAAGTTTTTCTCAGAAACACTAGGTTTTTCTCAGATATACTAGGTTTTTCTGGTAGATAAACTTGGTTTTTTCTGGAGAAATAACTAAGCATTTCTCAGAGAATTTCAATTTCTCGAACTTGTCTCAGAAAAGTCTTGCGTTTGCATAGGAAACCTAGTACTTCTGAAAACATCGTTTTCAGTTATAGCTTCTTACATTAATGTAAGTTGACTATTCAAATTCTTACAAAGTGTTGTCGAAACAACTGGATATTTTAAATATTAGCATTATTTTAGCGACGATCAAACAGTCATGGGAAATACGTGTTTATGTATTTGCAATATCATAGAACGGGCGTTTTTCAGATTTTGGCGCTTTATCAATTTGAAATTTCAATCAAGAGATAATCTCATATTTATGGATAATCACCTATTTCATAATGTTAAAATTGAGGGGTAAAATAAATTCGCATTGTTTTGTTTGAAGTTAATTAACCAATCGCAACAGAGGCTTTTGTTACGAATGAACGAATTATAAAATGATGTTTACAATCTATCGCTTAAAACTATATATTTCCATAAACTAGTGCTATCTGGAGAAATCATAGTTTTTTCTGAGAAAACTCAGAAAATCTTTGTATTTCTAAAGTTATTTCTGAAATACTTAGTTTTTCTATTACAAGATATATTTTCATAAAAACTGAATTTTTCTACAGAAATACTGGGTTTTTTAAAATGAAAGGCTTAGTATTCCTGAAAAATAACTTTAGAAAAACTTATTATATCTGAGAAAAACCACGTATTTCTGAGAAAACCTTTGTTCAAATGTGACAACGGCGCTCCATGCACATGCATGATAGCCTGTTAGAACTGGAGAAAAACATACCTTTTATGATTGGTAAAAAATTTAGACGACAAAAATTAAAAAAAAAAAAGTTTAAAAAACCAAGATATTTAGGTCTACCTGAAATTCATACCACCTTCAAGAATTTGGTTTCCTTATCACCTTCACTTAAGACCCTATAATTTATTGAATAGACAAACGGAAAGACATGTTTGAATTGAATAGTTTCAAAAAAAAACTACTACAAGGAGTTTACCATACAGTATGTTGAGCTACAACTAGTATAAGTGTTACAAGCCATTTTATGAATTTTCATTTTTCTGCAAATTTTAAATTCAACTAAAAACAAAAATAAATATAATTTTTAGAAAATTTATGCTAGTAATATAAAAAAAAAAAATTATCTTGAAAGTATAAAAACATCAACCACATAATTTCTTGATCAAATTTTCTTTATCTAAAAGGGGGATGGGGTTTGTTAAATAAAAAATGATATTGA
This sequence comes from Euphysa ruthae, assembly GCA_035046665.1. Classification (NCBI taxonomy): domain Eukaryota; kingdom Metazoa; phylum Cnidaria; class Hydrozoa; order Anthoathecata; family Corymorphidae; genus Euphysa; species Euphysa ruthae. The sequence continues at coordinate 7,527 of JAUZNK010049523.1, forward strand.
TAATAAACGAGATAGTGCAAAAGTTAATGGGGGGTAATTTCGAGTTCGTGACGAAAATGAAAAACTATTAAAATTTTATGTTTTTCTTTATATAATTTTTTGTTAACGCTTTATCCAAGCTCGTTAATCATGATTCCTGTAGGAACATTCGCACCTAATTAATGCTATCTTACACAAGAGCACTTCAAATCTGAACACCCCGGGTGACACATAGTTCCTTTAGGACAACAGTGCCAAGAATCTCCGCAGTCTATACCATGTTTTATTAAACAACATGCATTTCCAGTGCGGGATATAATGTTGGTCATACAAGTTGTATGAACAGGACACCGTTCGCTTTGTATAGGGCATGTCGTAGCATTTACTGAGAGATCAATAATTCTTTTTGAAATTTTACCTAAATTACAAATATAATGGTGAAAAAAATAGCATATCAATAATCAGATTGAAGGTTAAGTATGTACCAAGCTTAATTTACAGGTTGAAGTTATGAAAAAGAAAATCTGCAAGGGTTAAATAAAAATTTTGTACATAACAGATTGAATGTTTGATAAACATTATTAACATTAATAATTAATTTAACGTTAATTTTACAGAGTAAATGTTAAAAAAAAGCTGGGTATCGCTTAGAAGAAGACTAACCAAGAGTACGAAACTTGAAAACAAATTATTTAACAACGAGAACTACAGAAACACTCAACGCTGCCGTGACCAATTTGATTGAACAAAACCCAAAATATAAGCTTTAAATAATAAACAACACAGCAAGAAAATAAAGTGAAACTTGAAATAAATTAGGGTGAAAAACAACATGAACAAAAATAAATAATTCAAGATTATAAACAGAGACACAGCTGCGAAAATTTCTATACATATCTGAAAAGCCATTCTTTCAAATAATCAAACCTTACTTAGTGCAGATGATCACTCATATCTTAAATAAAAAAAAATAAAAAAAATGCGACAGTCTTACAAAATAAACTATTAAAAATATCAGCGTATTTTGCGTATTCAATCTATTTACACATTCTTAAAAAAAAATCAATTAAATAAAACAAAAATTATCTTCAAAGATTTTTTAAAAGTGCTCTTTCTTAGTGTAAAAAATAATCCTGACCTCAGATATTGAAGCCATAAAAAAAAAAAAAAAAAAACTTTTAAAACGATTCTTTAACCCAAATTGTCAAAATATGCTAGAAGTCTTTAAAATATATCATTATGAATCACTGCTAGGGAAAGAGAATTTTCAACTCGTGCCCATATAGGTCAGATGATGCCACTATACTAAAAAAAAGTTTTGGCAAAAAACTTTAGACGAATTCATAGCCTAAATTTTAACAAATTTGGTGCAAAAACAGCCAATAAGAAACAAAAATATATTTTTTTTTAAAAGAAAATTCTTTTATAATTGTAGACTTCTCAAACTCAACTCGGAGAACAAAATTAAGCAAACTATCAAGAAATTAGCCACGATATTTTAGGTGAGTTCAACCACTATATGAGTATTATTTAAAGTTAGGCAGAGGGTAAAACCTTTTATAATACCAAATTACTTTTTAGTAATCTTCTTCAGGTTTATTTATTTCAAGAATTTAAAATTAGAAAAGCAAAAGAAGATCCATAGAACATTTTTAAACATATCGGGGAGTTCAAAAACGCACTTACCATGTTCAAACTTTTTTCGTTTCTGGAGCAAATACTTTATTGCGAATGCAACTCTTTTGCCGATCATAATAGAACCAGTTACACCATAATGCTATAATGAAATAATTTAAAATTGCATATTTTTTTATCATGAGCTTTCAAATAAACACTTTTTTTTTATATTCCTTTGCAAATTTGTGTTGATACTTATTGTTTTTAGCACCACTCTAGTTTTTAATTATTCTTTGCTATAAAAAAAAGTAAGCATATAATAACTTATACATAGAATAAGTGCAGTAGAATAAAAAAAGGAAACACATTTGTATTAAAAAGGAATTTACGATTTTCCTTATATAAAAAAAGTAAGCTTAGGAGAAATTTATATATAAAAAAATGAACCATTACCAAAAAATCACAGTTTTCAACAGGTGGCCACATGGGTCAAAAAAAGCCTAAATGATCCTCTAAATTAATGCAAAGCTTCATTAAAATATATTAAATAATTTTTGAAAAAAAAAATTTCAGAACTAAAATATATCATATTTTGGTACAGTAAATAAGTCACCTAGATTTAAAAATAAAGTGAATGCAAAGGTTAAATTTAAAACTAGGAAATATATGTGAAATAAATAAACAATAGTGAATAGGGGAAGGCACCATTAAGAAACAAGGTCAGACAGGAAAGTAGCTCCCAAAAGTCACCAAATCAAAAAGAAGGAATAAGAAAATACACCCAGTATCTAAATTAAAGAGAAACATTGTCATCAACAGATAACGGTAGTTGAGACAATATACCGGTATTTCTGGACATAATTCATCATAGGAACTAGCTTCATTAAACTAACTCCCGTAGCTCTGGAAATTTTATAAAGACAGGCTAATTTTCTATACTCAATCCACTGCCAATTGCCTCTACTCTTTTTATCCAGTTGTACATTGTAACAATACTACGAGTAAAACTTCACTTTTTTTTGTTAAAACATAATTAAAACTTGTAGCTTAACTCTATAGTGCAGCCGTTAACGACCACACAACATGTGAAAAGGTGAAAATAGGTGATAAAAGTCAGCCTCAAATGTTTAATAACACAGATTAGTTACTAAAAAGTATGCACAGGAACTTTAATAACTAGCCCATCTAATTTAAATAAGCTGAACAAACATGACATCTTCTTCCAGCAAAAAATGTTATTTTTTTCGGAAATGTTAAATAATGTCTTGAGGAGTGGGAAAAATGAAGTCCTCAGTGATCTTCAGGAATCAGAGAAGGATATAGGAGATTTTGAAAATCATGATTTATGGTTTTAAAGATTATTTTTCCTGAAAATCAGTAATCGAATTACTGTCATCGAATGACCTGGTGGACAGAACAAATATTTCGTTACAGATGATATTATCATTCAGTCTATTTGAGCTATCTATTATCAATAGTATGGCTAATTATTTTCATAACACCCAGAATTAAAAAAAAAAAAGCAAGCGCATAAATTTTTTAAGAAAAATGTCAGCCTATGAACTATTATTGGGTTTATTGACAAACGCAAGGTAAAACGTAAGGACACATAAATGTTAGTGGTCCTGGACATAAGTAGACTGATACTGCATGATGATAGACTGAAAAAAAAAAAAACATTTCGTTATGAGTAAACACACAGTAAGAATAATTTGTGTGATATGTGCTTACCACAAAAAGGAGTATGGGAAACACATAAAAAAATTTTAACTGTTGCAAAATCTATGAAAGATTTGTTTGCAAATATTGTGTTGATCAAAATCATAGACGTAGTAATTTAAAATTTAAAGCTTCTAGTTTAAACAAGAATGCATATTTTTTTGTGATTACATGTTTCTATCAAACATGTATAAAAATACACGATTGTTTTACAATCTATTGTGGTAAATTTGCATTTCTGCAACTTAGCTTCAAGAAGCAATACAGTCTTAGTCTTAGTTTTCTATAAATCTCATGAAATATGTCATTCCCTAAATATAACAGATGAGTGTATATTTATACAAGCATCATACCTCAAAATTATTGCAGCCGATAGTTTTTTGCTTATGAAGCATAAATGTGAAGTGCTCTCTGGTAGGAACACTGAGCCAAAATTTAAAAAAAAAAAAAAAAAAAACAAAAATTTTTCTGGAAAGGTTATTTCAGGACCTTCAACTTCATAAAAACCAATTAATAGTATTTTTTCCATAAAATTTTTAGTTATATGGGTCCTATCAACTCAAAAAGAATTTAAGAACTAATCTTAGGATAGATGCGTAGAAGACGTGGCACGTCTGAAAAAAAAAATGACTAAAGTGAAAGGTTAAAGGGTTACACCACCCAAAATAAAATATAAATGCAGACAATTAATAAAAAACGTTTAAGCAACCAAATTCTTAAATCTAAAATGCAGTAACTTCACTATTTTAACTATTCGGGGGAGTATTATTGGTAGAATTAGGCATAGAAACAAATTTTTTTTTTCATCCCATAGATTTAACCCCACAATCTTTATTGAAGTAGTATTATTGAATTCTAACCTCATGTATATAAACCCTTATTAATGGCAGTTCCTGTAGGAATTTTTATTTCAGGCCTAGTGCCGTCATTTTGGTTTTTTTGTTATCCAGAGTGTAATATTTGCAAAATGAGGCATATAAAAAAGTACAAATATATAGCACATCATTAAAAATACTACAATCACTTTTTAAATTACGGTAAGAACGTAAGGCTTTAAGAGCTTAAACAAAATTCTTCATATGAATTTAGCCGAAAAACTGAAAATTAAAGTACAAAGGCGTATTGATGTTCATGGACACAAAATTAATCATAAATAACCTTTTCTGACAAACATTTGGAAGTTCAGCACCTTTTATGCTGGTAAAGCAACTTAAAGCCATAACCCCATCAAGAAAAAACCCAGAGAGAGCAATAATCTTAGACAGTTTTTTGAGAATGCTATGGAATATTCCCTCTATATATAAGTCTTCAACAATTTTTATTATTATTATTTTAATATTATTATTTCAGATAAATATAACGCTTGAGTACTGTAGTTAGAAAATCAATGTAAATGTTATGGCTATCAGTAATGCAAGCCAAGGCTTTTGAAAGTTCCTTTTATGTATGTCAAGAAGCATCAACAAGCTCAAATGTTTAAACTGTTTTGAAATTGGTCCAAACGACATTGCGAAGAAACAAACAAGTATTCACAGAAAAATCTTATTTTCTAACCTCGCTTTAGAAAAACTAAAAGCTAAGCTGGACACCAATGCACATTGGCTTTCAGAAGAAAAAGATGGTCCGAACTAAACATTCTACTACACTTTTATTAATTTCCTTTTACATTAGTTTGTATTTTTAATCCTTGAAAAATGTTATTATGAATCAAAATCTTTATTTAAAATATACAGCGTTCTCATGACTTCATACTTACAATAATCGAATTATTATCTGAAAAATATAATTGGATTTTTAGTTTTTTGAAGGATATGAGAAATTTATTCTTAATTCTTTGATATAATTTCTCTAACTTTAATTTCTACCTTCATAAAAAAACTTATTTTATTCATCATTTTAGTGAGGAGTGGTGAGGATGGAGAATTTTTTTGATTGCTAGGGATATTACTTGACCAGAAAACTAATATTATATATACTCAAAAGGATCACTTACAACATCATGTGGCTTCTTCATCATGTAGCAGTTTTCAAACGGTGCAGGTCCACACCTCTGAGTTACATATTTATGTAGATTTACCGTTAATACTCGAGGCTTTTCTTCCATAACTCTAAGTGAAATAAAATCTATAGAAAGAACTAAGAAAGGTTAAATTAATAATATCATGAATTTCATCCTGATTGTGTGTAGTGCTTTATTTTCTTAACACCACAGGTATACTATAACAATCTAAAGTCAAGTTATATTATTTGGCTGTATTTTAAATCTTGACAACAACATCCTATCAATAATCACTGGAGCAATATCTTGTTCTTAATGTTTCTATTATTATTAAATTGATTTTGTAATTTGCATAGTCTTTGAGATTTTTGTTTGGTTGCAAAAACTAGCATACTTAGGAAGCAAAAACAAACTCAAAAGGAAGTTCTTTATCATTGATCATTGCCATGCAGTTATGATTGAACATAAAAGCTTGGAACAGAAATATTTGGTGGAACCACTCCACTGTATAATTAAAAAAAAAAAAAAAAAACATCCTAGAAGATCCTAGAAGATTTTAAACCAATAAGTAAAAGGGTTTGAGATCAATTGTCTATGATAAGAAACTATTACAAGGAAATTTGCTAATATTGAATGCGATCAGATGCTTATGATTTTTTTTTTCTCATTTTCATGTTACTTTAAATTATTTAGTTCAAATAAAATTTGCTGCTCAATTCAAGAAAAATTTTTAGACCTGGTGTTGATCAAGTTTATTGGTTAATCAAGATAAGGTCTTGGGTAATTAAGCTTAAAAGTGCATTGGCCACGATTGCTAAACATCCTTGACTCCAGTGTTTTGAGCACGTCACAAATTTAAGTAGTCTGCACTCCAGTGAAATTAATGGCATAAAAATGACACAATCTTAACATCTGCACATGAATTTCCAGGTAAAATTTGTCTGATAAATTTTTGTTCATGTCCAAAGGACTTTGAATATTCATTTACAGCTCCATGGTTTATTTATATTACCAAACTGTCTTTAAAAGCCTAACTTATATATTTTCATTTATACTTATATATTCAAAAGCCTGAGTGTTTTCATCTAAACAAATGCCTTAAAAACATATTTATTTATGGGAAATTTTTTATCCCTAGTAACGCTGTAACCACAAGATCATGTATCATGATAATCAATTAGGTTGAGTTATTATTAGTAATTCAACAGAGTGGAGTTCAAAACATTATTTTTGGAAAATTTTTTCTGTGTATTTTAAAATAAATACCTTCCTAATTGGAATTTGAATTTTGATTGCTACCTAAGATAATTGTAACCCAGATAAAGGATTATTGCTACCTGGACCATACCCATCATTTCTAAGTTATTTAAACATTTGAGTTGTTTTCCAAAACCTTTAATTTTCACAAATTCCAAATATTCTAAAAAGGTAATATCTAATATGAGGTTTTTGTTATTTTTGACTGGCAACAAAATTTTGTGCAAAAATACATCATCTGGTTTCACAGTAACATAAGTATAGTTTGTCAATAGTTTTTGACTTATTGAGGAAAGAAACAATAAATAGGCAATGTAGAAAAATATATTTTAGCTTTTTCTTCAATTTTAATGTCTTGGAAAAAGCATAAAAAAGTTAATAATAAAACGCGTTATCATTTTCTACTGTGCAGAATCTGTTTCCATATATGAGTAGTAGAATTGGAATTACAAACATTATATAATGTTTCTATATGATTTTACTTTTGAAACGTGCTACCTTAAAAATACTGTTTTAAGATTTCTTAATTTAAGAAAGCCTTCACGTTGTAGAATACAATGAAAAATATATTATGATTGCAAATTGCAAATTTTTTTCAAAGAAGGTGGTAACTTTAATTGGATTACTGGAAAAAATAATAACTAGCAGAGGAGGTTTTCAAAATAAATTTACTATGAAAAATGCAACGCAAGAAAAAACAATAAAGAGAATGGAGTTTACTACAACAAAAAAATAAAATACAAAAGCAATTAAATATTAACATTTTGATACCGGAACAATACATATATGCTGTTATGGCGACAATTTTCTTCATCCGGATATATTTTGGTATCAATAGAAAACTATGTAAAAAGCAAATTTATATTGTCTCTTTATGTAGAGATATGGACTTCAAAACTTTATGTAATTGCTGTATATCCGCCAAGATTTGGCCAATTGTACATAGTAAGTATTACTATGTACATAGTAAGTATTACATGGTATTATGTACATAGTATTGGTACATAGTAAGTAGATTATTTCAACGATATCTTTAAAATCAACCAATAAATAATTTCAAAATATTGATTAAAACATGTTCAGAAATCATGATCCAACTGTATGGTGCAATTGTTAACATGCATTTTGTTACTTCATAATGCAAATAAAATCAACAACTAATTACGACTGTTTAGTTTGTATAAATAGATAAATCCAGGTAGGTATGAAGATGCGTAATTTTACAGCATTTGAATAAGCTGTTATTTCTGAACTATAAAATTTTTGATCACAAAATTTTTGCAAAAGCTTCTCAAAACATGTGTACGACTTTTCTTTTCAAGCAAAATATTTCTTAGTTCACATTCTAGAAGTATTAACTTTGAATTAAAAAGAAAAAAAAATTAAAATTATGCTATTTCATCCACCATTTTGAATTTTGTTGTGGAAATCATTTCTCACAAATTTACTTATTTAGAAATTACTCTTAAAAACCCATAAGTATACATGGTATCAAAAGAGTTAAAGGTAATTGTTCACTTTTAAAAAGGGGTCAGCAAATGGAAATTCTTCATGAGATTGTGAGCTATGAAGAAAAGGTCAATCAAGTTGAATGACGCTAACAATTTTGAAGAGCAAGTAAATGAACACATTCCCCCTCCATCTCAAGTGAAAGTAAACTCATCAAAAATATTAGCAAACGTTAAAAAGAGAACGACAGGTTCTTTAGATACTGCATACCAAATTATATCAGTGTAGCTAGCTATTGAAGTAAGTAAGTAAGTAAGTAAGTAAGTATTCTTTCAAATTGGATAAATTTACAAATCTAGTTTCCAAAAACAAAAACTAATTAATCCAATTTTAACAATTAAAAAGACATATAAATAAATAAAGATTATTTATGTTATAATAAATTAATATTTTAAAACTTATTGTCTACAAATTTTGCAGTTACGGACTTTACTTTCGATTTAAATATGGAAAGTGTTCTAGAAGTTTTGATTTCTTTAGTGAGTTTGTTCTAGGCTAGAG